>JAWQFJ010000134.1:0-2500 GCA_034096865.1 Theodoxus fluviatilis | reverse complement strand
CAGGCGAATAATGAGTACGACGACACCTGTGACAATGTGTGACAGACGGCATGTGCCTGTGACAACTCTCTGTTGCGAGAACTTCTGAACTTGACAACTTGTGACCGTGGCAGACAGTGGTTGTGATGACTTTCGACTACAGCGACCTGTAAATGTGATGATATGTGACGATGCCTCTCTCTCTTACTTCCAAGGACTATGATGGCCACTCACTGACTACAGTCGACAGATAAGCTTCCTAAGACGGGCCACACTAGTGGACTTGTCCGAGGAGAGGGGTGTGTGAAATATAGCCAATCACAAGCTGGTGGGTCACAGCATCTGAACGGCTGTGTTTGAATATCAAGGTTTTTTTCGAATCTTCAAGTTCTTTTGTCATTCTGTGGGTGAATCACTGCGGATTAACCGACAAAGATCGTTTGCCAGTCAGATGCTGTGGCTGGCTAGCTTGTGCGGCCCACCAGCTTGGCTGACTTCCTTCACCCCTCTCCTCAAACGAGTTTTTCCGCACCAATAAATCGTAAACTTGTAGTCGTCAACTCATTACTGCATACATCGCAATGTCTGTGCTCACACACACTGAACACAGACACATCGTTCCTGTTGAATGAATGAATTAGTAGTGAATGAATAAATGTAACTTTTACGCTTGTCGGCCTCTGTGGACTACGTAGGGCCATTGATTACGACTAAGCATTAACAGTTGGTTACTGTAAGAGCAAGTCAAGCCATGACTCTTGAGTTCCCTAGTTATTCGTTTGCGAAACGCGTAGGGAGACGTAGTGCGTTCCCGTTGAAAACTCATACGAATCCATCTGCAAGGGCTAAAGTTGATCCTAAAGTAGCAGTAATGTGACCAGGAACAGACAGAAGATACGGTACGTAGGCTGTTGGAAAACAGCTACTGTATCTACATTGAAAGTAATGTATCTACATTGGAAGTACTATAGCTCTACTTCGAACCTTGTAAACCATTGAATACACATCGAAATTGTTAGCTACTCTCCACCGCAGCTGACTGCTTCTTTACAACGATCGAAAGGCCTGTCTTCTGAGGTAAACGCAATTAATTCATGCTACAAACCGTGTTTAATTTTCTTCAGCCACATAGTTTCTTGTTAATTTTATATGTAACTCAGTGAACATTTTCCTGCTGAAGGCGGTTGCATGTGACATCGTGCGTTTAGAATGGAACAGCGCTTCGTAACCAGTACCCATTAATCGGTGTTGTTTACACACTATTGCTCCAGCAAGAAAATATGTGAACTCGATGGCATTGTGTATCATACACTGTGCTCAATCTCTCTCCAACCAATTTCTCGACGTCTCCAAGCGAGCTAGGAGGCACTAGCGACAAAGTCCCAGACCAGGAACAAGACGACAAAGCAGACGCCATGACGCTTACAAGTGGAGCTGAAAACACGTGATGTGTTGGCCTTGCCTTGAAGCTAACATGGCCGCTGCGTGAATAAGGTCCATTCGACTATGACGGTGCATGGCCAACGACGTTTCAGCGTGGAAAGAGATGTAATCGGCCAGCTCGAAACAAATTCCAATCTCGAGCAGGGCAGTCACCGTGCCAATCTCGTTCACTAGAGACTTCGCCTACCGGCGAAAGTGCCTCTAGCCCAGTTGACATCACGTGATGGAAGGTTTTCGTCCGAAATATGCATGAGGAGGTCACACGAGAGGCTTGTGGGATAGCCGATCTGCTCCCTGACATACGCCGTTAAAGTAGTTCTAAGACTATTTCGCACACAACTCTTAACTTACTCTTGTTGAGGCAATAAACAAGCGTTTATTCGATAAAATAAAATGTTTGTGTTGAAATGAAAAACGTTTTGACATCTGAATGATTTCTGTAAAAAGTGGAGGAAAAAATAGTATCAGAACGAACTATTTTTGGCGCAATGCTGTAATGCGAAGGGTCAAGTCTATTACGCATTCATTGCGAACTGCGCCAGAGTCAATACTGACTCGGGTTCACATGACCGTGCATGATAAAGCAAGGCTAACGTACGAAAGATGACAAATCGAGATATTTCAGCCGCAATGATATTTGTTTATTTGTGCATATTCCAGAAAACAAAAACAATTTCATAGAAGAAAGCTTTAATATTTTACAGTGACATAAAGATGGCAGAAAATGTATCCGTGACTTAATACGCTGATAACTTTACTCAACGTTTTATCGAAAACAGTTTTCGTACTGTAGCCTTGTTTTTCATGCAAGATCACATATTCATATACGCGCAGAAACGCGTGATGGAGTGGAGGTGGGGTTGGTGGGTGGGGGTGGTGGGTGGTGGGTGGTGGGTGGTGGGTGGGGTTGGTGGGCGGTGGGTGGGGATGGTGGGTGGTGAGTGGGGGTGGTGGGCGGTGTGTGGAGGTAGTGGTGGCCCAGTCTGGATCAGTTACATGTTTTTGCATAAATGCATGACTGGCATAGCAGCTTTTCATGTCATCGAATAATTTGCCTGAAAAATACGTATACATGAAT
>JAWQFJ010000133.1:65433-94191 GCA_034096865.1 Theodoxus fluviatilis | reverse complement strand
AGCCATAAGTACTGATCAAAAGATCAGATAAAGGCCTCGCGGCCTAAGACATCTGAGGACATATCTATCTAAATTAATTCTCCTATAAACTGTCCTCGCAAATGACGTCACGTTATTGATGACGTCGCACATGTTGGAATTTCGCCATTCCTCCCCAGGTGTTTCGAAATTATTCTCCTGGCATATAGGATCGAAATTGTACTTGCAAATGACGTTATGCTATTAATGACGTCAAATTTGGCTTTGCCGTCAAATGTCATTTCAATCATTTTTAGACCGGTAATTTCGAGAATACGACCTTAAAAAACCACTTTCTCTTCAAGCCTCGATTCTGAAAATTTGATACATTCAATCGGACCTAACTTCCAGTTAGTGTGCAAAATCTCAAGGAAATCCGTCTAGTAGTTTTTGAGATATAAGCCGTGGAGACGGGACAGACAGACACACACACACACACACAGACAGATAAAGTCTGTAGGACCTCCAGTAAACCTGGAGGGATAATTATTATATCAGTGCTTCAGATTGTTGGCGCGCCCGCGCCATTGGCGCATATTTTATCAGAATGGCGCGTTACTTTCAATGTGTATGTGTCAGCCGGCCGCGTCATAAAAATCGCCAACTTGTATCGATCCTCGGTCCGTCTGTACCACTAAGCCACACCAAGCACATGTGGCCACACCATGGAGTACCAAAACCGACGCCAAACTGCTGCTTTGCCTAGCATCGATGCATCGCTCTGTGTGATTGGCCAGCAGACAACCAATCAGCGAACATCTATCAGTTTACCTTGCACAGACTCGCACACACGTGTGCGGAATCAAGATGCCACCGAAGAAAAGGCTTAGAAAAGAAACTTAAGAAAACAAATGTCAGTTGACATTGTCTTCAATGTTTTGCAAGAATAAAGCAAGCGGTACCTGTTTAGTTTTTATCTCTTACTAGCTCCTTCCAAAGCTGATGTCCATGTGGAGCAGTGCAAGCTGATCTGAATCACCTGGTTGACAACCCAGACAATTTTCAACACCTGAGTGCACTGAAACAGGACTTTGATCTCGAAGAAAAGACCTACAAGCAGTGTAAAATCACCGTTCTGGTTCAGAATGTCTCCTCTACTCTGCTGCCCTCATTTGTAGAAGAAGTCCTCTCCAATCTGGATAAGAGATTTCCTGATGCGGAGCTGCTCCAGGCATTCGACGTTCTAGCTATGAGGCCGATTTCATTTGTTGACAAGAACAAGCTGGATGACTGGGGCATGGAACAAATGGAGAAACTTCTTCAACAGTTTGCTGACGAGAAGACCCACTCCTGGGTCTGCGAGGGCCAGAACTGGTCACTGAAAACTGCTCAGCCATTCATCAACAGAGACGAGACTTGGCAAGAATGGAGGCTGCTCAAGAGAACAGTTCTCAGTGAACACTTTCCCAGAGATGATTTCGTCACCCTTTGGCAGATGATCGCCAAATTCTACCCTGCAGCTGATGAATTTCCAAATTTAAAGAAGCTGACAGCTGTGGCCCTGACGCTGCCCATCCACACAGCAGACTGTGAAAGATCGTTCTCTGTGCAAAACTACGTCCAAACAGAGAGGAGGAGAGCACTCTCTAGCACACACTGTGACCAACTGATGAGGGTGCGCATTGATGGACCTATCTTCCAGGTGTGGGCGGAAAGTCGCAACCGCTACCTGTTCAAGAAGAACTAGGGCATGAGACTGTCCTAGGTCCTATTGATGAATTTATTCAAAAGGAAATACTGTGTACTGTTGTGTATTTGTGTGTGTAATTTGCTGGATGGCAAAAAACAAGTTGAGACTAAACTCTTCAGACTCGATGCAACATTTTTGTGGTGTGTATGTCTGTAGAGTAGTGATTTTGTGTTGTGTTTGACTGGTTGAAGCATATCTGTTAGATTGCATTGTGTTAGGCCCTAAAACCAATTTTGTATAAACAAAACATCATGCTACCAAGAAAGAATAGAGTGGGTTTTGAGTGGTCATGACTCCGTGTCCACAGAACGAAATGTTAAAAGAGACAATAAAACAACTGAAAGACACACAGCTTGACATGTGTTTGTTTATTTTTTTATTTTTTGCTTTTTTAATTAGTCATGTGTGTGTGTATAGGGGGCAGGGGCTGTAGGGGTGTCATGTGTGGGGTGGAGGGTCATTCTGTTTGAAGTGAAGGTTCGATTGTTAATGACCCATGTTTTTCCAAATTGACCCATCATTTTGCCTGGCCATTGGTCATTGGGCCCATGAAGTCTGAAAACAATCTGAAGCTTTGTTATATTCATCTCCTGCTATTGTATAGATCATCTGCTTAAACCAGCATAGTAAAAAGTCCTGCCTAAAGCACTGAGCTAATGTTTTAATCATAAAAATAAAACAAATATTGAAAAAACACATATGACATGAGGTAGCATACTCCCTGGCTAATCAAGGGGAGATAATTCTATTTATCACTATGGCCTCAAACTTCCATCACCTCAGAGATACTTAAAGACATCTTTTACAGGCTACTTCTTCAAATGCCACAGAAAACTTAAATGCACAGTTAAAGCCTTTAGAGATCCCCTGGACCCAGGCAATTGAGGACCAACACTTTCTAACGGTGAAGTACCTCCACCTTAGGTGTCCACTCGAACTGGAGGGCACTGCCGACTGGACAGAACAGCAGGACTATTCAGATCAACACCGCAAAGACCTTGACACAGCCGACCTTTAGGCTTTACATAGCCTGCCTTGACCAGAGGAAAGCCCTCTCACACCAAGTACAGAACAGCCAGACTACCACCACTTCGAAGGTGTGCAAGGAAGTTTGGAATTTTACGTTTGTAAGGGCCCCACCCAAAACAATCTGAGAATCCACATAGCAATATTGATCGACGACTCCACAAATTAGAATTTAAATCAGCAAGCGATGAAGCTCTGATAACGATTCACGGGAACAGGATGTGGAGAAAACGATCAAAGGAAACTGTGTTTTATGACTATGATTATCATTACCAAGCCTCGTAGCGTTTCTGAAAGAATTTGCAAGAGAATAAATATACACACGTATTAGCCTAACAAGGGCTGCATGTTAGACTTGTGTGTCGGTACAAAGGAGAGAGATGCATCCATAAAGAAAAAGCTATGAAACCTCCTAGCTCTTACTGTTCGCCACCTGTTCCGACCAACCATCGACGCCGATCTGCAACCAGTCAGTCACTGACCCTTCTGGCACAGAAAGAACCAGAGTAAAGGGGTGAATGTCCAGTTAATCAACTAATAACACCAGACGAGCTGCTCAGAAGAGATCATACCTTGCAAACTGAAACTGCGACAAATACTGCAATCTCAATATTTAAAAAGCTATAAACTGGCCCATAATGATAATCCTGCGCGTTACTCAGATAAGACACGCGGCATCAAAACAAAATTCTAATTTTAGAAAATCCGAAACCAAGGAAGCAATCTAGAATAAGATGAAGAGGATTTCCAACAGACGATGCCAGTATGCAAGAAAGAAAAGTAACGCTCAGTCACTGGGTCATATGCGAATTAATGAGTGGAAAATTTCTGCACTGGAGGGAAGTACAGGCGTACTACAAGTACAACCAAGGGAGATAAGACCGGTTCTGGGCAAGTCAGCTGTTTTTCTACCATTATGCATCCACTTTAGGATGAAATAACACAGATTATATGGAAAAACACTCAATACATTTAATCTAATTTATCATATTTTTTCATGTGAATGATCGAAAACCCACAAAAACGCGATGATGTGGGTTGATGGCATCTATATCATAAGTAGAAAACAACGCAAGCCCGTGGGCGTAGCAGACGAAGCATCATGCGTCGCGCGTCACGTGAGCAATACGCATCCGCTTGCCAAAATTTGACACCGGTGACGTCTACGGTGACAGATTAAATACAAAAGAAAAACCCTGCTGAAAACTGAATTACACAATCAGTTTTCAGAGGGAATAATACTGAACTTACCTCGACGAAGACAACCAAACTTTTGCAGCACTGTCTGCTAAAAGGCACACGCACTGGTTCGCAGCCGGTTCCGACTCGCTTCGACCGCCTTGTGCTCCACAGCCTACCGCTAGCGTGAGGCGCGGGGAGCATCATGTAACCTACGACGCCGACGCGCTCGCAAGTTGGCCGCGGAGTCTCTGGCGTTGTCGTCTCTTCCGGAGTTATTTGTAGAAGCCACGTGCTTTCAGCCATGTTGGTAGGAGGCGAGCACTGTCTTGCTAAGCTGTGCTACGGGAGACGTGCAACCATGCCGACTTCTTGCTGCGTGAAAAATTGTTTTAACAACCAACAAAAAGGAAAAATTAAGAGGAGTCAAACGCTCCTACTACTTTATACCATCAGAAAAAACCAATCTAGGTCTGATTGTGCAAAGGGTGACCGAAGCTAGACGAAGAGGATGGAAAAATAAGATTTACAGAATAGATCTGACCTTTCAAATACCCGGCGAGAATCAGCAGACATCTCCCACGAATCCTGCTACGAAGAATGGATAGAGTTCCAAAGACATATAACTCTTAAACTATTCCAACGTGAGCGCCGATGTTCCGAGTACAACAATTAAATATGTCCATGGCACTCGTTGGCGGAGTGTTCCTCGGGGTCAAGTTGGTCCTTCGTCAGCTGGTATGGATGGGTGGATGGGTGGAGTTTTACGGCTTGTCAGCCGTTTTGAATGTCACTGAAAAGTGTCTTGACCCACTGCAGTTTGCTTACAGGGCTGGGAGGGGGGTGGAGGACGCCAAGCTGTTCATTCTTAATACCCTACACAAGCACTTAGAAAAGCCTAAGGCTCATGCACGCCTCATTTTTGCAGATTTTTCTTCTGCATTTAATTTAATGCAACCACACATTCTTGTGAAAAAACTCAAATTTGATTTCAAGCTCTCCGATCAACTTGTTCTGTGGTTTTGGATTTTTTGGTGGAGAGACAACAGAGAGTTTGTGTGAACGGTTGTTTTTCTGACATTGTTGTCACATGTGCAGGTTCTCCACAGGGTTGTGTGCATCCAGCGTGGCTGAGACTAGTGAATATAGTCTCAGCAACAGGTTGGTCACGTGATAGCCTTAAATCTTCCATAACATGCATACCACCGTTCTGAACACAGATTCTCGGCCACGCTGAATGCCATATCACATCGTGAGTGTATTCCTCCGCTTGTTGTGATACACTCGATAATGGCAGCCATTTTTCCGTCAGTTCATTTTCTAAACATCGATTTCCCATGAATGTAAAACTTGTATGCGGTAAAATTCGAATCACAAGAGTGTAATATTGTGAACTCTACTAATTATAAGGACTTTGAATACAACAGCAATATTTATACTTCATTGAGCGTGTAAGGCAACCAATCCCGTCTGCATAATCTTGGATACACACAGAAACCCACTGAGTGCTTTTGCTGATGAGGAATCATTAATTTAATGTATCCTTAGAAGGATAAAACTTAGAAAAACTGCTTCAGAGCTATCCGATAATATCGAACTTCGGAATCGGACGGATTCCTACAGAAGAAACTTCCATTCGATTAACGTTAAATCACTTACTGACTCCATCAGTCGACACCGAATGATCGAAGTGTGGAGCTCGTCAAACAGTGTGAAGGCAGTTAGACCACAGGTTCCGGCCAGAAAGCATTTACTTGCGAGAGTATAACCATAGATTCACGAAACCAGCCTGGACCCACAGGAATCCTTTTCGCTGCGTTTATAGTAGGTCCAAAGATCGCGTGTATTACCAAAGACTATTCATAACTGTATAATCTTTGGTATTACTATACACAATCGCACGTGCTCAAGGCAGTTTGCAACCTTATAGACCCGTTCGCGCTAAAAGTAGTTCTCAAATGATTTCCTGAAAATTTCATAGATTAGTTTTATTAGAACACCAAATTAGTGTTTATCTATCGGGATAAATAATTGGAGTGAAATAGAATCGCCTCTTTTTACTCTCAATGGTCTTCTGATCATGTTGAATTTTGATTGGTAGAATCAATGGAATGTGGAGCCGAAGTCACGTGACCAACCTGTGTCAGAGATACTACATCTCTGTGTTCAGAATGGGTTGTGTGTTGTCACCTTTGTTATATATTTTGTACACAGACAACTGCAAAAGCATTCGGAAATGTAGTTATTTAGCGAAGTTTGCGGATGACTCTGCTTTGTTGTCTCTATTTCAGGGCCCAGAAAACGATCATGGTCTTGCCCTCTCTGATTTTGTAGATTGGTGTGATAACAACTTTTTGGAACTAAACGTGTCAAAAACAAAAGAGATTATTTTTTATTTTAGAAGAGAGAAAGATGTTGCTCATCCCAGTTTTATTCATGGTGAGGAGGTGGAAGTTGTTGACACTTACAAGTATTTGGGGACAGTTCTTGACAGCTAGCTGAAATGGGATGTAAACACACACACTATCGTTAAACGTGGTCACCAAAGAATGTACCTGTTGAGAAAACTGAAATCATTTTCTGTCGACACGAAAATCCTCTGCTTGTATTATCAGTTCTTTATTGAAAGTTTGTTGACTTTTTCGTTTGTTTGTTGGTTCAACAGCTTGACCGTTAAGGATAGAAACAGTTTGAATGCTATTGTCAACGTCTGTTACAAGATCATTGGAGTAAAGCAGAGAGATTTTTCCTCTTTCTGTGATCAGCAAATTTTGAAGAAAGCGGTGAGAATTTTGGAAGTTCTGGACCACTGTCTGAGGAGAGAGATTTTTCAGAAGGCACCAGAAATCCAGACCTAGATCTAGATCCAGATCAAATTGCTCGTGTCAGTAGGTCCAACCAACTAACTATTGTCTAGACTATTTGAATTTTGATGTAATATAATTTACCTTTTCAGTAAACCTTGTTCTTTATTTTTGTTTAAACCACTGACCTGGGTTGTGAACCAGTAAAACTTGACTTGCCAAGAAACTTGAATTCAGTTAGAAACCTTGTTTGTCTAAAACTGTCTTTTTTTAATCAGATGCAGGGATTGGGTCCCGCGGTGCAGACTTGATGTCGAAAAGTGCTCATCCTCTCTACAGAAACAACCACCTCTGCAGCCTGCATTTTGAAGATTCCCAGTTCATGAATACTGCTCAGAGGAACAAGCTTGTTTGGAACGCCCTGCCCTCTCTTTTCGACGTTCCAAACCCACCACCAACCCTGACATTGAAACGCCCGCTTCCAAACAGTACAAATCAAATTGCCGCCACCACTGATAGTGACGGCTAATTTATTAGTGATAACACAACATTGAGGAAAAGCGTTCACAGACAGTATCGAGGGTAGACTAAAAGTATGTAACAAAAATTATTTCTTCGTTGATATATGTGTACATGTATGCGTTGAACTTAGGTTGACTCAGCCTTTCAGTTCTCTTTTTGCACACTGCATGGATAATTATGCGACAATCAATCTTCCTGTGACTTTTGTTGACTAAACTGTTTCCACCAGTCTTATTAGTGTTTTTTATTCAGTTTTTATGTGGTGCTTTTTCTATTTGACGAAGTGTACAGCTCAGAGCCTACAGGCCAAGGAAATATGTTACTTCTCTGGAATGCTATGTATGTACATGCATGTGTGTGTGAGAGGGGTGGGGTGGAAACAGCTGATTTGGATGAATTTTGTATTAGTTGCACCCTTGTGTACCGTGTATGATTGCGATTTATGTTGTGTGTGTGTGTGTGTGTGTGTGTGTGTGTGTGTGTGTGTGTGTGTGTGTGTGTGTGTGTGTGTGTGTGTATGTGTGTTGTGTGTTTTTTGTATGCAACTTGCTTTTTGATCACTTGTCATATTATGATTTTATATTATTCTTTTTAGAGTAAATCACTGATTGTTATGTGTAATGTGATTATGTTATGCTTTAGTGACTTTGCTGCGCATGCAATATGCGAAGGAAGTTTGTTATAATTACTATATAACCTGATTTTTGATGTGTTCATTTTGCTTGTGTGCGTCGTGCGGTGTATGTGTTTCTTTCCTTTTTCTTCCCTTTTTGTTGTACCTGTGGTATGTGTGTATGCAACTTGCAATATATTGTTCACTTGTCGCTTATTTGATTTTAGGATGAATAGTGGGATTGTTCACAATTATGTGGATAAATGATGTGATTGTTAGTATTATTAGATTTTAAAGCGCTAAGAGTAGATTTTTTTTTAATTATTATTATTATTATTATTATTATTATTATTATTATTATTATTATTATTATTATTATTATTATTATTATTATTATTATTATTATTATTATTATTATTATTATTACTGCAATCATTATAATAAGTTTATGATTATTAATAAATTAAATAATATCTTCAGAACTTACCATTTACTGATTTTGAGTGCACTTACATTTTCTGAAATGCGTGTGTTTGAGTTTCACATACACTTTTTTACTGAGAGATCGTGAGCAGTGTTAAAAAGTCATACATTGTTTAGTCAACAACCATGTTCAACCCACTAATGAATAAGGAAAAGTGGGTTGAACATGGTTGTTGACTGAACAATGTATGACATTTTAACACTGCTTTCTAATGAGTCAAGAAGAACAAATACATTGTTTGATTCAGCATTCTGCTGCAACAGCCACATCAGTCACCAACATTACACCACAGACCTCAATATCATTAGTCATGATTGTTTGAATAACTAACCAAATTATTTTTTAAAAATCATAATAATGAAAATTAGATCGTTCCCAGTCATCAACACCATGTAGATCTAGGCCTATGTTGCGAGTTCGATTTCACAACGCCTGCTACAAAAAAAAACAAAGCCAAAACACCCCATTATTGCAGCAAATCATTTTATTACACATTACATCGTAAATTTATTCACAATCATGATCGGAACGCATCAGAAACGCGTCGATAAACAAGCAATATCTACATGTTTCTAAGCGGTGTGATTACTTCCCTTGATTCACCCGCGTTGCTTGACGCTTGGTGCGCTGCGTTTCCGAGCGTCTTGTACTATTTATATAGCAAAAACTCGTCATGATCAGTCTTTGTAATAATAGTCTTTGGTTTTACGGCATATCAGCCTTTGTAGACTTTGTAAGGTCATCAAGCACGACAATCGCACAATCGAGCAAACGGAAATCAAGTCACGTGTCCCTATATATTCGCCTCTTACGAAAATCGCGAAGGGAGACGTGGTGGGTCAATTCTTACCCCCCCCCCCCCCCCCCCCCCCCCCCCCCCCCCTCCAACCCACAGGGAGCGTCAGCTGGTATGGATCGAGCCCGCCGATCACCTCAATTTTGTTGAGGTAAAATCGACAGGCATCGGGCTTGCGAAAGTCAACGTAACGCGTTTTCTTCCTCACGGACATTACCTTAGAAAGAAAAATGTACCAACTAACTCTAAATATTTTATATTTTGGTTTCTTGGCACAGCCAGCTTACCATGTCGAAGCAGATAAACAAATAAGAGAAAAGCGAAACGATCACTCGTGCACTGAGTTTTGATGCGTGACCGGACTCCCAGCAGTATGTTTTGTTTGCTTTGTATGTAAGGTTTGAGCACTAGCTGTAGGTGTAAAAATGGTCAGTTATTAATATAATTGGTGAATTTAGTTGTTATGAACCTTTGTTTTGTGCTTTAATGCCATTTTCTTGTCATAATCTTACTCGTTACATTACGCCGAATGCGGGCAAGTTGATCATGCACTCATCGACTCAATGATCGTGAATTCTCTGTCCTCGCCTGACCAGGGAAACTAAATAGTCAATTCAAGCCAGAACTAAACAGTTATCTGCTGCCACTCATTTGAGCTTTACATGAAACATTATATTACACTAGCTCGATCGTCTGCTGGCATAGTGGCTACAGTTCGATCGTGTTCGTCTGCTAGGTATGTACGGTGTGGTTTGTTTACTTCTCTTCTGTTGGTTTTGTGCAGAAAGTGTTCGTGACAATAGTCTATAATGACTATTTTCGATTAGTTTTTTTATCTAATTAAACTTTTTGCATGCTTTAATGCCATCCTTTTGCCACGATCTAGCGATAATCACTCCTCAACACAGACCCGAAACATACCCCAACATATAGCACCGGAAGTTGTGTAACCTACGATCATGGCTGCGCTGCTAATTACCATATGACCCCTGGTGAACTCTTCCCCGACCATATTATGGTCGGGGAAGAGTCTTAAGGTGGATTTTATCATTTTTGAGATGTTTATATTTTTGAATTCTACAGAGTTTCCTGATTAATTTGACACCAAAACGAATCTGGTAGCTCAAAAATTGTGAAAGTTATAACAAGTTGAAGTTGAAAACTCAGTCGCGACTTGTTTTGAGAAAACCTCAAAGTTTTGCATGCAATCCTCACACATTCTCCTTAGCAATAGGGTCTTAGAATTATCCAATCATCTTGATTTTTTGCACAGCAGAAGAAACGAAAGAAAGCGCGCGAAAGACCATGTGTTGAGGTTCTGCAAGGGTTACGTGTTGTTTTGCAGGGTCAAAATTGGTCGATTTTGGCAAATAAAAATGCTCTAAATTATCACAATTATAACTTTAATTAATTTTTTAATGCACTTAAATACATTTTTAAGACATAAAACTTATACCATTTTATAGATTAATTTTTAGAGAATGCAATGAACCGAAAACCTCAATTTCGCACAGGCAGACCCCCACCACCTTCAGAGCTGTGTAGCGCTGTTTCGATGATTGCGAGTTAAGACTGGTTTCCAGAAATGGGTCACCATTGAGTA
This sequence comes from Theodoxus fluviatilis, assembly GCA_034096865.1. Lineage (NCBI taxonomy): Eukaryota > Metazoa > Mollusca > Gastropoda > Cycloneritida > Neritidae > Theodoxus > Theodoxus fluviatilis. Next base: position 83,456 of record JAWQFJ010000133.1, on the reverse strand, counting down.
CATCTGGGTTGGGTGCCTACTTGCTGACGGAAAAATCTGAGACAGTGTCCAAATCTTATTGGATTCTATTTTTAGTTCTCTAGTACAGCGGGTGTGTGGGTTGTTTTGTAAGTTTTGTTGTTGGGTTTTTTTGGTGGGGGGCCCTGTAGCGTGGAAAATAGTAACCCGTGGAAAACAGTGTCGGAAGTCATCGCAGAGTTATCTGCGAGGGATTTTCTGAAAATTCAACTCTAAAAAGAGACGGCACCCGCCACTCCGCCTGACTGACTTGGCACGCCCGGGGAGTTATGCTAAGATCCGGCCGCGTAAATATATCTGCGTTTTGTGACAAACGTCTTGCTCGGCGGTACTGTACTCCATGCACCTTAACGGTGCGCGTGATTCGGGTGTAATCTTAAGCTAAACGACGTTTATTGGCGCTGCTGAAATGGTCTAAGTCGGAAACATTCGGAACGTCGTTTAGCTTAAGATTACACCCGAATCACGCGCACCGTTAAGGTGCATGGAGTACAGTACCGCCGAGCAAGACGTTTGTCACAAAACGCAGATATATTTACGCGGCCGGATCTTAGCATAACTCCCCGGGCGTGCCAAGTCAGTCAACGGTCGCGTTTTATAAAACCAGACTACAAACAGACTACAGGGAGGTGACTCCCATATTATTTCCGGCAGGGGAGACGGCTTTACACGGGGAAAAACTTTTTTGAACGCTACATCATGTGTTAAACTACACAAATGCACCAAAACCTCGTAAAGCAACTAATGCGTCGTTTGTCGGAATATATTCCATGCGAAGAACAGGTGCAGGAGCGGTAAATTGCATAAAGCACGTCCCTCGCAGATAACTCTGCGATGACTTCCGTCACTGTTTTCCACGGGTTACTATTTTCCACGCTACAGGCCCTCAGCACATGATAGACACACGCGGAAGCCCTGAAATGCGCCGGATTATTTCAAATCAGTGGAATTAAGCCAAATCTTTCCTCAACCTACGGAAAAATCCGTCCTGTTGAAACAGCTGGAGACGGTACACGCACTCGGAGTACGAGAGTGCAATACCTCCGTACAAACCAAAGTGGCTCCGGCACAATCTTTCACGCTCTCTCTTTCGTAAGTTCACCATCATTTCATGATAAATGCACAGTGTGCACGTCGTGACAATCGTGGAGAAATTAAGGCACGCGTTTCACGCGTAATCTCCCCTTGTGGGTTGTGGATAAGAAATGGCCCACCGCGTCTCCCTATGCATCCGTAAGGGGTGAATAACTAGGGAAATTGAGACTTGATTTACGATTACTCAAACTTCTAGTAATTTTCGTGGTGTATATGACCTAACATAGCCTACAGATGCTGAAAGGCCGTAAAATTCCATCCATCCATCTTCACGCGGAATCTCGATCGGCTTGTTGTTACCCATCTAGAGTTGTGAAAGCAAGTGCATGTATACCATTAGGCTTGTTCAGGAGTACAAAGCGCTGCGTGAGCGCTTCATGTTGGCAATTGAGCGCTCTTTGCCTCTCCTGAACACCTACAGATTTAGTGCAGCGCTTCACTTGTTAAAAGGGAAGTAAATCTTCTGCGCTCCATCTTGTGTTGCTAGACTCTAAGAAAGTGTTTTCTTTGCCACATATACATCGTTTATGCACGTTTAAATGTATTCTGCATGAATAAAGTCCACTACTGTGTCATCCTTACTTGCCACTACTCGCGCATACAGAGCGCTTGGGGCAAATAAAGCCCGTTCCAGTCCCAAAATGATGTTTCTGAGGGTTATTTTACGCATCGACGGCCAGTGCGGGATCGAAGACGCCATTTTGAAAATCGTGTGAATCACCTCAGGCTTGTTCAAGAGGCGCAGCGCTGCATGTGATTCACTCCTGAACAGCAATTTTGGGGCGTGATTCACTCAGCGCTGAGCAGCGCTCTGCATCACCGATCCGAGGTGATTCAGACGATTTTGAATCATTTTCAAAATGGCGTCTTTGATCCCGCACTGGTCGTCGATGCGTAAAATAACCCTCAGAAACATCATTTTGGGACTGGAACGGGCTTTATTTGCCCCAAGCTCCCTGTATGCGCGAGTAATGGCAAGTAAGGATGACACAGTAATGGACATTATTCATGCAGAATACATTTAAACGTGCATTAACGATGTCTGTGGCAAAGAAAACACTTTCTTAGAGTCTATCAACACAACATGGGGCGCAGAAGATTTACCTCCCCTTTAACAAGGGAAGCGCTGCACAAAATCTGTAGGTGTTCAGGAGAGGCAAAGAGCGCTCAATTGCCAACATGAAGCGCTCATGCAGCGCTTTATACTCCTGAACAAGCCACTCTCATTTGTGATGCACAGCGCTTCGCAGCGCTGCGCCTCCTGAACAAGCCTATATGATGGTGTAGCAGATGGGGATTTAATTTGTGAACACGTGCAGTGATTAAAGCATACCTCTCATTTACCTCGAGCGTTTGGATATATGCAAAAACACCGTAGCGTGCTGCTTTGATTTAACCCCAATGTGACTGTGGCGGGGGTGAGTAGGGGTTGGAGGAGGGATAGGAAGTGGGAACAGCAATGTCTATCTACGATTTCTGTGGTCTAGGGGCGCGTTTGTTAGGCGTAGAATCTCGAGGGCTAGGCGTTGCCTACGTTTCTCGCTCATTAGCCGTAGGTGCGTCTCGCTCGCACTCGACTAGCCATCGAGGCGAGCCACTCGCCTAACAAACGCGCTCATTGTTCTACAATATATATGTGTCTATAGTATGCGTTATGAATAACTGGAAGAGGCACAGTCCCCTTGCCTTAAAATAGCTTAAACAAAGCAAAAGACATTATGTAGCGGCACCAGCATTGACGTTGCTGGGGCTACGGTGTAGGTTTTTGGGAACTTTCCCCCTGCCTCGCACAGAGGGACATGGAGTCAGTCGGTTCCCGTTTCATCCATGTGTTCAGTAGCTGCAAGAATGAGTCCGTACTCTATTCTACTCTACTCTACTCTGCTCTAAGCACAAGTGGTCACCTCAATATATCCCATAAAACAGAAAACGCGGGGATCGGGGGAGGGGGTCAAGAGAAAGGCGTGGCATGGGAGGGAGAGGGTGCGGGATGGGGGGTTGTACCAGGAATGCGTGGGAAGAGGGGGGGGGGGCAGAATGGACATCTGCTGTCCAAGAACTTGGGAGGGGCCAGATGTCCAGAAGAAACAGAGTGGTGGCGGGAAAGGTGTACAAGTGCAAGGAAGCTGGGAAGGTGTGGCTGGCATGGGAGGGTATGGCTTCAGTAGGCATTTGTGTCCAAGAGTCTGATGCGGGGATGGAATTGGAGAGGATGTTTGCAATGAAAGAAAAACAGTGCTGAGTGGGGCAGCGGACAACTGACCACAGGATGACAAATAGGAGCGGCTCATGCACAGAAAGCAAAGTCAGCAAAGTTGTGTCACCCTGTTACAATTATAAAGAATTTTACATGTTGCACTCAACATAGACAAAATAGCAACCACACACGGGTGACTTTCGCAGGGCTTCCGCCCGACTTGAGCAGCGCTCTAGCTGAGACTGAAGCGACTTGGTGTTCAGTCCACACGCTAGTGAGATCAACTCATATTACGTGTGAATAACGGAGATGTGGACCGCCAGCAGGTCGTGCCTCCCCCTGTCTCTGTTGAGCGGTGGCTTGATGGCCGCGATGTGATGTGGATGGCGGCCCCCTTAACCCCTCTGCAGTACGTTCGCCTCACGCCCCAGCAAAATGCATTATCAATGTAGGCATGAACACAAGCTATTTCTAATTGAAGACTGAGATATAGCTGGTAGGAAATGATTCTAGCTGTACAATAACTAACACGAAGTAAAGTTCTGGGTCTTATGAGTGGGTTCTGCTTGCCAGGCATGACGCTACATGACGGTTTTAGTGCTGCTAGTGGTTCATGGAGGTATACGTCCGTGATGTTTTTTGTATAATCTAAGACGTTCCACTAAACCCGTGAACAGTAGTTCATAACGTCTTTCAGCGGTTGAATAGACGGCTGGTCTTCCATGGCCTGTACAATTCAGACAGCATGTTTTGCTAGCAAGGCCTAAAGCTACAAAGTTTATTTCATTTTAGTGCCTGCTAGCGGTCTCTGAGTGTGGAATGCAAACACCGGCTTGCAGCTGCGATAAATCTCTTAGGTTATAATTCCAAAACGAGGTGACTGATTACCTCCAAAATTAAATGGATTGTTCCTTGGGTGAAACCCTGGCCTTCTAGTAAATTTCATCAGAATCCGTCGTGAACTTTAAAAGTTATTTTGCACATAGTATAACGGATGCACGCGCGCACCAACCAACGAAAACAATAACCTCCTTGGCAGGGATATGAAGAAAAACGACAGGTACAAATTGTCGTCTACAAAATCCTCGTCACTCAGACGCAAGAGGTAAAAGCATGTACTTAGGGAGACCAGCCACACGCGCACTTCAGTGCAAGGCAGGTTTTAATAACATGTAGGACCTCACCCAAAACAATGCCAGAATCCTCAGAGCATCTTGGGTTGATGTCCACTAATAAGTCTTTTGCTCTCAGTCATAAAACGATGAAGCTTCGGTTAGTCGAAACCAGCTAGGCCTATACTCTCTTTTTTTTGCAGTGCACCCGCACGTACTTCAGTGATTGAGTCTTGAATATTTCAAATTAGAAATATGATCTCTCCATAAAAAGCAAAATTAAAAAGGCAAAACAATTCTTGCCCTAAGACACTGAACAAGGAGTGATAATGCTTCACACGGCACAGAAAACATGCCTGTTTTTGGTTCTAACACCAGTGTGATTGATCAATTTCCACCGAGTGTTTCCTGCAGACAGCGAATTTCTATGAACACTTCAAGCATCCTGTATAGCGGCCACAGAAGTCCATCGAGTCCTGGAAGCCATGAAGAGCTGCCGGAAGCTGGTGAGTTTCCGTTAAACCATCAGTGGTGGCTTGCATTGACTGCGACGGGAAAGCGAGCGAGGTAGGCGTCTAAATAATATTATTCTGGCTGCAAAGCTCTTCTGACACGTGTGAGGCAAACAGCACATTGCCACAGGTTCATATGGGCCACCAGTGTGAAATTTCCAAGTCTGAACAAAACAAAAACGACAGGATACCAGGGTATGAAGTCTTCAAGATTCACTAGAGCACGCGGTCAAAACTATTTAACTTGAAAAAAGGAGGCCGGTGTTGGACTCGTAGGCAGGAGAAAAGTACTGGAGACCTTTGTCCAACTTCAAAAATTTATTTCAGAGCTTTCGAGGCCAAGCAGGCTCCTTCACTATTTAACGATATTTACCATAGGTGTACATAAATGTATTAGTATGTGCATAAGACTTAATTCAACAAATCAATTCCGAATTTTAATCAATTACATTATGAAAAGCACACCTGGAAAAATCGAAACGCGCTGCGGTTAGGGAGTGACGTCTCTATATCATTTAGTCGGTGGACAACATGAAATTCTTACGAGTTATTGTTCAACTTCCAGAAATTCTGATAGAGAAAGCATCCGTAGTTTCAGTACAGTAGCCATGCTCGCAATTGCAACACCACATCAGATCAGATTCAACAAACTGGCGGAGAGTAGACAAGTGGATATGAAAAAAAAACTTTGAAGAAATAGTTTAGCAATTTCGCCAAACAATTCAAGCAAAACGGAATCAGCTGAACAAGCGCAGGAACACTCTGGAAGGACAGCAATGCCACGGCACGGCACCGACCATCCTGTCGTCTGCTTGTCCACGTGCCCACGTCGAGAACGGGTTTAGCAGACGACCCAACCAACCCGCACTGCGGACGCAATGGTTCTCAATTTGTACAGTGTTTTGGCAGATCAGACTTCCTAAGTCCCCACTGACCCCGTCAATGGGGCTCCCATATCGGCCTGGCAGCGTCACATCAACAAACACATTCGGAAGAGAGATCAGAGTGCATAGTCTGCCCTTGTCACTTGCGACAGGCAACTACCAAAAGTGTGTATGGACGCCATCAGTAATTTTCACACCATGACGCTCTGTGAAGTCGATCAGATAGACTTGGAGAACGAAACTCGATGTCAATATCTTCCTCTGCTGATTTGTCATCTGCATCGCTGCGGTAAGGCAGGCTCGTTCCGATAAAATTGCGGAATACGTGAAGGTTTCTCATTGTATTCTTCACAGTAAGTGGTAGAATTGCGGTCAGAATCGCTACTTTCGCAACAGATTTCCAGGTTTTCGTCGTATTCACTGTAGGTCACTATGCTTGCTGGTGAGAAGAACAACTTGAGTGTTCTCTCATGGATTTTTAGTATTGAGAAACTTCCTTGGGAGGACTACTATTTCTTAACGCCTAGAAGCATCATTGAAGTAAATCTGAGGAGTTTCCAGTGCAAGATCTAAGCAGGATTTCACTTGCTGATGAACTGTTTTTAAAATAAATTCGTGTCATATAACTCTTGCTCCTTTTGCAATATCAGCATGGAAGGTTTAATACATCCATTGTGGACTTCGGATTCATCAAACAATAGGGAAATGAAATTATGACGCACGTAACTACTTCGTGACACAACATAGAAAGTATCAACTAACAAATTTTGATACTTTGTTTGGTTCTCCTGCAAATTACAATGTGATAAATCCCATCATTCTATTCATTAGAGACACATTTAACACTGAACAGTGAGAAACGCACTCCTCAACATCGAAAATGTCAAGTTCTTTCCATTGAACGTTATGCAAATTCTTTTTCTAGCTATGATGGAATGTAATCAACAAAAGTGTCAAAAGAAACGGAATAGATTTTGTCTTGAAAGACATGAGTTGTAAATCATTGCGAAACATGGGTATTGCCCTGAACCTAAGTCTTCTCGTGCTCTTTTCAATGTTGCAAACCTGATTTGTTCGGTTGAGCCTTTTTTCCTTCCTGCTTTTTCTGATAAATACATTCCTTTCTTAACTTAAAAAAGAGTATGAAAAACAGCTCTGTAGTGATGAAGACGTCTTATCGCTTAGGTTTTCATGCCTTGAAATATTCCCGGAGCATTTGCCCAATAGCGACTTCAATCTCGTAGCCAGCCGTAGGCAGCGATCAAGCGTCGGTAGCCTGCGCCCAGAGCAGCTCTGACTGTTCAGCTTTGCCCTCTCTGGTGCCTAGTCCCACCAGAAGGAACTTCTGTCCCTTGTTGAAGTCCCATAGGACAGCGGCACGGATGGAACGGTCTGCAGGTCAGAATGGAGGTGGAGGTGGGGGTGGGGGAGGCGCCAGACGGGCTAGCGTTGTGAAGTCAGGAGAGCGCAGTTTTGACTGGAGAGGATGGACGACGAGCCAAGACAGATTGTACTCCATGGAACAATACACTCGTACATCTCCATTCGCTCGAGCTGAAACAAATTTTGATCACGATTCAGTTCCAGAACAAGAATTTTTTTTCTTGGCATTGACTGATGAATATTTCTGACGATAGTGTTCCACGACAGGTAAGTTTCATTGTTGTCGCAACGATACATCCATTCCCACATCTTTGCTTTCGTGACTGAACATTCAAAGTATCCTCGCCTCTGTTGATATCCAAAATGTTCAAACCTGATGACGTTGTCCTTTTTTTATGTCCATGTTCAAATACATATGAAAATGAAGAGAGCTTGGTGTACTTGAAGAGCTCTGAACCACTCCTCCACCGAGAAACAAATCATATACATCAGGGGCGGATCTGGGGGGGGTGCAATGGGTGCAATTGCACCCCCCCCCCCCAGCGGGACAAAAAAAAAAAGAAAAAAAAAAGATATGTTGATAATGTAGTAATGTAAATGTAATTGCACCCCCCCCCCCCCCCCAAGCAAAAAGACAAAAAAATGAGAGAGAGACTCAGGGAAAGAGATGTTGATAAATATTGGAATGTAAATATAATTGCACCCCCCCCCCCTCCTCGGCTTAAAAAAAGAAGAAGAGAGAAGCTGATAAATATAGTAATGTAAATGTAATTGCACCCCCCCCCCTCCCTCGGCAGAACAAAAAAGAGAAAGAGATGCTGATAAATATAGTAATGTAAATGTAATTCCACCCCCAGCCAAAAAACTAACTAAATAAATTAAAGAAATAAAATACATAAACAATGATAATACATAAATTAAAAAAATGGAAAGAGAAATATGTTGATAAATATAGTGATGTAATTGCACCCCCCCCCCCCCCCCCAGCCAAAATAAAAAGGGGTGGGTGGGTGCAGAGAGAGAGATGCTGATAAATATAGAAATGCACTAGTAAAATTAAATGTAATTGCACCCCCACCCCTCCCCCCCATATAAAGATTATTAAATTCGAGGTATGATCTTGTTGCAAAGACTTTTTCCTCATGTTGTTTTTGTGAATTGTGATTCTTTATTATTAACATCGAACTTATTTAGCACTGTACATTTTCGAGCATGTGCTTCCCAAGAGAGAGACAGTTGGTCCTATCTCCACCCCCCACCACATCAGTGGCAAAATGTATCGCCTGAAAATAGCACTTTACACGCTCAGATTGCACCAGATTGCACCATTTTGCTTCCTTAAAAAAAAAAAAATCGGGGGGGCATGCCCCCGGACCCCCCTAGCATGCTCGGCGCTTCGCGCCGTCGGTTCGGCGCTTCGCGCCTTTGCTGATAAGATACAAAACAAACAAAAAAAGAACTTTGCACCCCCCCCCTTTCAAAACCCAGATCCGCCCCTGTACATGTACATATTATTGACAAATACTCATTACACACTTATTTCAGATTAACTGCATCAGGTATGGGATCTGAGTGCCTCGTTCCTGATGGATCGTTTGACGTCTGTGCTCTGAGTAGTGACTGGGCTGTCCTGAGCCGCTTCGAAAGCTTTCACTGGAGAAGAGTCGCCATACCTCGCATTGTCGTTAGTCTCTCCAACGCAGACGTGAAGAAATTTGAGGTAGGAGTGCGCACTCCGGGGGATTTTAACTGTAGCTTGACACGGAGGTCGATTGGTGCTTGACTGTTCATCTTGCATTCCACTATCCTGCAAAGATTGGCAAGGAATGTAGTTATAGACTTTTCTTACTTCGGAACATCTACAATCATGTCCCTATTCACAAGAGAGCATGACGAATAACCGTTCTCGCTCCTGACTGATCTAGGACAGACCTGCGGCTTGACTGTACGCTGTTTCGGGATTCTAGTCTTGTGGTCAAGACAATGCAAATGATTTGTTGTTGTTTGTTCATTTGTCGTCGTTCGATGGCTCGCTTGCTCACTCGCTTGCTTATTCACCCACTCGCTCTCTCGCCTGTTCACACACTCACTCGCTCGCTCACTCGCTTGCTCATAGTCATAGGCTCGATCGCTTGCTCATTCGCTCGCCCGTTTACTCGCTCATTCGCTCCCTCGCTTACTTGCTCACTCACTCGTCCGCATGCCCACTCACTCGCTAGCTTGCTTACTCACTTACTCACTAACTCGCTTGCCCACCCGCGCACTGTTTTGCTTACTCAGTGAATCATTTGCTCGCTCACTCACTCGTTAAGCAACGTTGCCTGTTGCACCCTAGTCCAGTGGTAAAAGCGCTCGCCCCAAGCGTTTGCAGCTTGCAGTGTTCGAAGCTGCACAGACAAATAAGAGAATTGCATTTTAGTCAAGGTGCATACTCGAGTTGTCTCTGCTCACCCAAACGCAAAACCAGTTGCCTGAGAAAGAGAGAGAGAGAGAGAGAGAGAGAGAGAGAGAGAGAGAGAGAGAGAGAGAGAGAGAGAGAGAGAGAGGGGGGGGGGAGGGAGGAAGAGAGAGAGAGAGAGAGAGAGAGAGAGAGAGAGAGAGAGAGAGAGAGAGAGAGAGAGAGAGAGAGAGAGAGAGAGAGAGAGAGAGAGTGTTATGAAGGCACTCGGTATGATGTGGTGCGATTTACGTTCATGCTGCCGTGAGCCGGCAGGAGCTTAATTGGAATACTCCACAGGGAATTAAGACGGTGCTGTACAGATCTCGGGTTGTCCTATTTCTGTATAATGTTCTTCAGCACCAATGGAGAACTGATCAACCAGCCTAATGATCAGGAGGTCAGGTGCAAAAGCGGTTTGAGCATCAGATTCGGCTGATAAGTCGCTGCATGAAACTTATCGTTACCCTTATCTTTGCTTGCGGCCTGCAGAGCTCGTCATCCGCTGCCTGGGTGGAGGGCGTGGTCTGTGCTGAGAGCCAGCTTCTCAAAATAACTTGCAAATAGTTCCTACAGTATCTTGCAGCAGCGTTGATGCTTATTTTCCTTTTAGATGACAACACAAACAAATGGGTTGTGGTATCAAGAAGTGCAGGGAATTGTCCGCACGACTGAACCGAGCTGCATTGGCTGCGAGTGGTGTAGCAGCTCTTGTGGCACGCCGAGCTTAATGCAGATCACCCATCATGATGACATGGGGATTTCCTGTACAGAATTTTACGCAGCTGAAACAATACCGCAAAATCATATTGTTTGCAGCGTCATTACAGATGTTTATGGCCGCACCAGTTTTGCCGGGTGCAAATATGCCATTATCTGAAGCCTAAGGCTGTCTATGTTTACTAGCTTTTGTGGTGAGACGATTCCCTTTCTTCAGACAGAATAAGGATACATAGCCACATTTTCAAAGGACATTATACCGGCACTAGTATGCAATGACCGAGCAGTCTGCGGCATCGTTAACCTATTCATTCATACCATAGCCTGCCATGGCAGGCTTGGTGAAATGAAGAGAGCTATTTCAGGATTTCAAAGACGCCTGCTGGGCTTCCTCCAGTCTGCCCTCACATCAGGCTATTTCTGCAGTAGAGCGTGCTTGAAGCCCTGCTTTCAGGCTGCGCAAAAAGCATCTAATCATAGGGAGGTCTGCGTGCCAGGCGGTGTGCTGTGCTTGGCCAGCTGCTGCAGTCTTCCTGCGGTCAAGGCCTTGGCTTCATAGTCGCCTTTCACCACAGAGGCTGCAGTGCGGTGCGCAGTTATGTGTTAGGTTGTGTGGTTGATTGGTTGTGTAGCTGGTGGGTGCTAAGTCGGATGTGTGAGTGGCTCTGTGGTAATGGGTGAGGCTTAGAGCGGGAGTGGGAAACGATTACCATTATCCATGAAAGACATGTAGTTCATTTGCAGCATTGTTTTCGAAACGTGTTCGAGAAGGGAGGAGGGAAGGGAGGAAAAGAGGGATGGAGGAAGGAAGGAAGGGTGGAAGGAAGGGTGCAAGGAAAGAAAGAAGGAATGGTGGATGGAAGGAAGGATGAGAAAAGAGAAAAAGAAGAAAGGAAAAGAGTACAAGAAAGTGGGAAACTCAAAAGGAAAGAAAGAAAGAAATGTAGAAAAACAGAAAAGAAAAAGAGATTTGCACATATAGAAGCCAGTTTTAAGCGAACAAGTGAATACATTAAATAATAAACAGAATAATAAATTGATTCATTGTTGACCACACCTACTCTCAGTCTGTAAGGCTCATGAAGAGAGTGTATTTCATTTTCAGTGGTACAGTGCACGTCTCCGAGCTGTAGACACAAAACAGTTTCTGGCAAGAACAGTCTATTAGGCAGTATTACAATATCGAATACAAGTACTCAAACTTGCAATGCATGGCAAAGCATTCAACAATTCAAGTCTTGAAGTAACGTTGTTGTCATGCAGATGTTTCTTTTTTAAATACTAAGAATGCCCAACATCTTTCTCATAGGGCAGAAGCACAGCTCAACCCTCGGAGTGCCATGGTAACTCTCCAAAAAGCACACTCCCACTGCACTGGCATTGCTGGCAGACCGGCGCCTTTGATGTGGGCTGTGCTCTCATTAGTTGATATAAATATCATCTAACAAACAGAAAGTGAGTTAGTTAATGTTTAACACACAGAGCCGGAGCCTAGTGACAAAAAATTCGGACTGTGGCACTCCGCGGGTTAAAAGCCATCTTAGCTAGGAGCAAGCGCACGCGCAATCAACCATTGGCTACACACGCACTGCTTCTTGGCTTACATGCACCGTGGCCCTTTCATCTTTGGCGCCCATAATGCCTACCTCATAGTGTGGAATCGCCCAGGTTCATAACACAAGCAACAGCAAAGGAAAAGTGAAAGGCAATTCAGCAGAAATGACAGCATCGTCTGTGCAGCAGCTGTTTTCAACATAGCGATGTAATGAACGGTTCATCAACCAATAGTTTTTTGGCAATGGCGTAGCTAGGTGGTCAGCTGCTGCTAACTTTCACTCGGATGACTCCTACAATCGACCGAATCTTTTTTACGTAGGAGTGAGTAAGTGAGTGAGTGAGTGGAGTGGAGTGGAGTGGAGTGGAGTGGAGTGGAGTGAGTGAGTGAGTGAGTGAGTGAGTGAGTGAGTGAGTGAGTGAGTGAGTGAGTGAGTGAGTGAGTGAGTGAGTGAGTGAGTGAGTGAGTGAGTGAGTGAGTGAGTGAGTGAGTGAGTGAGTGAGTGAGTGAGTGAGTGAGTGAGTGAGTGAGTGAGTGAGTGAGTGAGTGAGTGAGTGAGTGAGTGAGTGAGTGAGTGAGTGAGTGAGTGAGTGAGTGAGTGAGTGAGTGAGTGAGTGAGTGAGTGAGTGAGTGAGTGAGTGAGTGAGCGAGCGAGTGAGAGTGAGAGAGCGAGCGAGTAGGTAAGTCACTACAAAGTGGGCACAGCAATATGGCGACAAGGAATGACAGTTTTCGCTCCAACGTCCCGTGTACACAGGTCATTCTCAAATGTTAAAGTTGCTATTGTTGTTGTTGTTATTGTTGTTGTTGTCGTCATTGTCGTCTCCGAAAGAATTAGTCCGTGAAGACAATTATGTAATTCACAGTACACCGACTGTATATGTTAAAGCATGATTACACATTATAGACACTATAAACAAAAATATGCAAAGTACTGACTTTCACAACAAAAACAGCGAAAACTTAGAGAAAATAAATGTAAGACTGAGCTCAGATGAAAAAGGCCTTTTGTTTTGCCTATCTCGGTCGTCTTGAGTCCAACACAAAAGAGGAAGCCTTTATTTTACCATTTTGTTTTTTTAATAATAAATAATGTTGATAACCTTACTGATCTCATTGTTCACCTGGAAAAAAAAGAAAGAAAAAAAATGACCGAAGTCTGACCAATTGTATTCTCTCGTGAGAGAGGTGGGCCCTGAAGAGGGCCGTTACTAGAGCAGTCGTAGGCTTCTAGAGCATTCGGTCATTTTTTTTTATTTTTTTTTTCCAGGTGAACTTTGTATAGTCTGACACCGGCTCCTTACCTCTACGCTGATCTCATTGTCTTGTTTTCATTTTCCACTACTGACAAGACCACATACCGACCACATTTTGTAGCACGCATATAGTTTTCACCCAAATCTATCTGCTCACAGAGTGTGCTAACAGTAACACACACCTATCCAAGTCCTTCCATATCACCAGTTGCCTGCGAGGGTAATGAAGGCACATTCTTGTGCGATTTTTCAACTCATTATGTGACCGTAAGCTACCATTGTGTTGGAATACGCCTCAGAGAATGAAATCGGTGATTTCCGCATTCTACATGTACATGTATCTGTTTCCGTGTTCAATGATGGTGCCAACAATGAGCAAATCTCTACAACTACATGTATAAAGTTCAGCGTGTGTGTGAATGTGTGTGTGTGTGTGTGTGTGTGTGTGTGTGTGTGTGTGTGTGTGTGTGTGTGTGTGTGTGTGTTTGGTTATTTGTACGAATGCATTCCTGTACCACTTGAGCTGCTGGATTCAAACTTGAGGCACGTAATCTTGGGGCTGTATTGAAGGTTACAGCTATCTACCTTTGTGGCAGCGACATCAGGGGCCCCTTTTTCCTCCCTTTTTTCAGTTTTTTTTTTATAGCATTGGCCAGAGTTAGGCCATGCCGGCCCTTGCTTGAGAGCAGTTTGGCCCCAGATGTGGTCACTCGTGGTAGAGATTAAGATAGGCCTACTGAGGCGTGCTTATTCTTCCTCTCAATAAAGATAACCCCTGTCTATTAGTACGCATAGAGCACGTTCCCACTGATATGCGTTTTGTTTTGGTGGGTGGGGAGCCTGCTCCAGAGTGGGACAAGCCTGAAACCTCTTCATCTACACACGGCTACAAGGATGAACCCACAACACTGTCTACTTAGCAAGTAAGCAATATTTCATCTTTACATCTCTGCCCGCAACACATAGAATATTGTCACTCACTCTTTATGCGTTTTAGGAGTTGGAGGGGGGAGGGGGGAGGGGGGAGGGGGGAGGAGGGGGAGGGGGGGGGGGAGGAGGAGGAGGAGGAGGAGGAGGAGGAGAGTCTTGGCCGAATGGAGAGGGAAAAAATCGCAAACAGGGTATTGGGCAGAGCCCGCCATTGTATGCATCCATACTCCATTCTCCCTCACTCTTCCGTCACTTTACCTTCCGGACAGTTGGTCGTCTTTTGTCATACTCCTGTGTGGTGGGTGTAGTGGGCAGGGCCCGCTAGTTGGAGGGATAAAGCATAAAGCAGTTTGAGACTCAAATATGGAGTGATGAGTCGCTATATAAAACACTGCCTTTTCGCGTGTTTGCCTGCAAGGGTGCGTGGAAGACGCACGTTACTGCTTTGGAGCAGTTCTTGTTAGATAAGGTCAGTTATTCAGTCATCCGTTGCATCGTTTGTATCTGCCTTTCTTCCTTCCTTTGTCCTGTAATATGTTCTATCATCCTTTCACCGAATCTCTTGGCACATGAGAGACAAACATGAAAGGGCATCCAGCCCTGACGTAACTCCCCAGGGGGCATTCAACGATCCAGCCCACACACCGGCTCAGTCCTGCGTGAGAGATTCATAGTTGCACACCCTGTGTTACTACCACTATATATATTTATGTGTATTACTTTTGCGTAGGCAGAGAAGTCCACCTAGTATTGGGCACAGAAATGAGCATTGCTACTGCTATGGTAAAACAAGCCTTTTAACGCTTTGCTTCATACTTTCACTTAAAGATTAGTTCCTGACGATATTCCTCACATCTGGGCACAGTTTGTTCTCCAAAATCCATCGTTCTTACTCTATGGAACCTACATGATATTCATTCGATTTAGTCAAAGGGCGCGCCGCATAGACGCAAGGAAAGTCAAGATCTTGCGAGGAATAGGCCGGTGTCAACATGATGAAAGCAGATGTAAAGGCAGTCAAATGTTTGACCCATGCTGACACCACCCTATAACTGCAGATGTAAAGGCAGTCAAATGTTTGACCCATGCTGACACCACCTTATAACTGCAGATGTAAAGGCAGTCAAATGTTGTCATATGTTGACTCCGCCCTATGCCTCGCAAGACCTCGCGTCTTATGTTACGCGGCCCAGGCTGTGCAGTGCACTCAAAAGAGTCTCTCGAGGGGAGGTTACTGTCATCAGTGGAATTTTCCAGTCATTTGGGCCTGTAGCGGTGAAAATAGTTTCCCGGTGACAACAGTTTCCGGAAGTAATCGCAGAGTTATTAGACCGCAGGGCCTGGCATCGGATCGTTCAGGTCCGCTCAGCCAAAATATGGACGATGTTCCCATATTATATTATGATAGTACATGGTATTGGGGATTGAAAACAACAAAGTTCCCGCTTCGATCGTATCTCTTAAACAGTGAAAAATAACTTTTAAAGGTGCGGATTTGTATGGCAAGGATTGCCTCCCTTTCGATGCAAAACTATACAGGAGTTACTTCCCGTGACACATTTTCGTAGTTTTGGCCAATCAGAAATTAGATCAGATTTACTGCGGAGTTTTCACCATGGCAGCGTGTGCATGTGCAAAATGTAAACAGTGGATACATCAAGCCTTTTAAACTTGACAAATTCTATGAGGTAGGCTGTGTAGCATTTTCATAGTTCCTAGTGCTAGACTTGCATGCGTGGCGGCTATTATGCAGTCTAGGTGCAGCAGGTTGGGTTATACATAGTAGGGCTGTCTTTCCAGAAGTAGTCTAACGTACTAGCCTTGAAGTTGTCGGCGTCTTCAGGAAGACTGTTCCATGTGTTGACGACTCTCTGAGAGAAGTAGTTGACTCTCACGTTTAGTCTTCAGTGGTCTTCGGGGAGTTTGAGAGAGTAGCCTCTGGTTTCTCTGCTGTTGGTTGGTTCGAAGCAAGGTCTGTCTGCATCATACAGTCCATGCACGTACGTACTTACGACGATGTCTTTAATAGTTCGACGTCATCAACTTCGTGATGAAACTGATTTGCAATATAAAAAATTTCGTTTGTGGTCGTAATTCCAAAACGAGACACCATATTACCTCCAAAATACATTGGATTCTTATTTGGGAGAATCCCTGACCTTCCGCCAATTTTCATTAAGATCCGTTTTTATCGTTTTTAGTTATTTTGCTAAATAACTAATTAACTAACAAACCCAGGGTTAAAAGAAAGTATTGACATAAAAACATCTTACTACGAAACCTGAAGCCATCTTGCAGTTATCTTTCCAATGACACATACTTTATATAATTTATATATATTTTAGCAACAAAATTACAGATTCATTGATATATTTCATAGAAGATGAGGAGAAACAAATTGCAGCATGATTATGCAGTCACTTCTTGTAATCTGTGTATACTATCAATGTATCATCATGTTATGTATTGTGGAATTTAATAATGGTTTGCTTTAAATTCTTTCTTCATAAAATTGCTCGAATGTCAGCTCCAAATTCCTATTGGCCCCTTGACACACACACACACACACACACACACACACACACACACACACACACACACACACACACACACACACAAACACAAACACACACACATGCACAAGTGTGTGCACACACACACATACACATACAGAGGAAAGCACAGTCACATTCAGACACACTCCTATGCACACACAGTAACATACACAGAAGCATCCATACATAAGAGCGTGCAATTTTGCACATGCACACATGCAGCTAATGAACACACTCATGAAAGCATGCACAATATTGCTCACTCAAATAAATCATACTTATCACTGCATAAACTCCTAATCTATTATGTGTTTGGTGGGATTTAAAAGAGAATGCAGATTAGTGTTCAGCATCAAAAGAATAAGTGTCCTGGCTGGCAATTTTCTGTTAATATGGCATTAAGAGATGAGAAAGGCATATTGAGGATTTTGTTTAAAAACTTAAAAGAGAAATGTCAATCCTTCATAGGTGTTGCATCAAACTGAAAAAGGCAGATGGGTCCTGTTTCTTGAACAGTGTCCAGATTGTGTCCTCATGGCATGGATTGCATGAATTCAGATATTCATGTATCTACTACTTGTTCATGTGCACAGCAATTGCACTTTATTCATGCAGCAGAAAACTCATTTCGTCACACGGGCCAATATGCGGGTCCCCTGGGAGGAATCGTAGATGCTTGACTCTCGACACACACCATGCCTGCTCTGTGAAGTCATATTTGTGACAATCTCCACATCGATTTCTACTTGTGCAATCGACAGTCATCCTCCTCCCCCTCCCTCCTCCTCCTCCTCCTCTGTATCATCATATTTATCATCATATTTATCATAGTTGTTGCCGTCATAGTTGTATTCATTGAATGCTTTCATTGTCATTACCGTCGTCAACGCCGCAATCATTTACTCAAAACCTCTGCTTCTACAGTTGTTTAGGCCATAAGCGACATATTTTATGTCGGCCTTGTCGGTGAGACTTTTTCTCGGGTAATCTCTTCTTTATGTACTATGGTTTTCATTAAGGGTCTCATGTAAAGGTCTGTAGTGCATCTTCATAAATGTATGTCATGTCTACCTCCATCCTGTCGTTTATTCCAAATTGTCATGGGATTATCTTGTGCTTGGAAAATTCTTGATATTCTGTAAGAACATAGATTCACAAGGAATGGCTTTTTTCCTGTGAAACTTTCTGCAGATTTGCAAGTTTGTGTATCGTATAATGGCAGCATTTACTCGGTATTCAAGTTTCAAAGTTTCCATTTCGTGAAAATACCAATTACTCCTCGGTTCTAGATGTTTTTCACACAAGCGTGGCGTACGAGATCGTCAGCGACTCTGCAGTCAATACTCCGTTTTACTCGGCTTTGATGCAA
>JAWQFJ010000133.1:25433-60433 GCA_034096865.1 Theodoxus fluviatilis | reverse complement strand
CCTGCTTGAGACTGGAAAGATTCGTTCTGTTTTGAGGAGGCTATGGGTCACTCTGACGCCGTTTAGGGCAAGCAAGGCAAGGTGACCGTGAAATGAAACCTGAGAAAAGAGAAGGCTGGGGAGGGGGACGGGGAGGGGGAAATGAAATGGTTGAAGAATATTGCAGAAAGTGTAGTGACGTGCATTGTCTGATCTGCTTTGGTAAGAGCATTGGCATCATTTTCGAATACCAAGTGCTATGTAACTTAGAAGTTAGTGTTATTACTTGCAGACAGATGGGCGGATGGACGGATGGAACTACATGGTGTTGGACGGACGGATCGAGTTTACTTGCGAGCATGCAGTTTGTGTGTGTGTGTAGTGTGTGTGTGTGTGTGTGTGTGCGCGCGCGTGTGTGTGTGTGTGTGCGCGCGCGCGTGTGTGTGTGTGTGTGATGTGTGTGTGTGTGTGAGAGAGAGAGAGAGAGAGAGAGAGAGAGAGAGAGAGAGAGAGAGAGAGAGAGCGAGGGAGGGAGGGAGGGAGGAAGGGAGAGAGAGAGAGAGAGAGAGAGAGAGAGAGAGAGAGAGAGAGAGAGAGAGAGAGCGCGTGTGCGTGCGCGCATGTGTGCATGCATGTGTGTTTGTGTGCATGCATATTTGTGTTTGTGTGAGTGGGTGTGCGCGTGTATGTGTGTATATATAAAACAGCGTATATAAACGCGTACCCTAATCCGTCCATCCATCCTTCCATCTAGTCATCCCTCCCTCCCTTCAGCCACTCACGCATTTATACTTCTCTCTCTCTCTCTCTCTCTCTCTGCTTCTATTTATCCATTGCTAATCAAAGAATCAGATTGTTGACAGCAGCACTCATCAAATATTTACCGGCCTCTTCCAAGCGCCTGGGCTGTAGAGTTACATGGAAGCACTAATTGTAGCTTCCTCAGCAGTGTTTGCAAGGATATATCACCTCACCAATACCAAATATGCCATGCCTTGGACTTCAGGAAAAGTATTTCTTTGGTGCAGTGGACCCTCTGATCAAGGGTCTTCAGTACATCATCAGTCCCTCTGTCTCTCATGATTCGTCTGGACGTGGATTGGATATAGCTTGGTCCAGAGACTCTTCATTTGTTGTACAGTTAACTTAACCATACGAGAAAGGCGGATGTTGCCTGCCGTGTGTCTGACAACCCAGCCAAGAAACACGCTGGTCAAGAGCCAACACCAGGCGTGCAGTTTGTGTGTGGCCCTGCTTTGCCTTTGTTGACGTGGCAGTCTGTGTAACTCTGTGGTGATGACTGAGTGTCTTACTTACAGCCCATTCTTTCCCTGCTTGTGTGACACATTCATATTTATCAAGATCTGAGCATCCGCCAGAGTGTCGTTCCTGTCAGAATTTAAGGTCAATACAACGCACTCTGTCGCAGTACGCAGGCTTTCATTAATACAGAAGTTTTTCGGACAGCAACAATTTGTACAACACACTGAAAATGTATGATTGTAGTGAAAGTATTTCAAGTTCCCTAACGTTTATTTTTTGCAGTAACTTTTAATTGTAATTAAAATCATTTCACTATGCGGCCAGCCTTATTGAAAGGCACTTTCCCCACGCATTTGTATTGCCATTCTTAGCAATCTCTTAGAGGGACGGGGTCAAAGATTGGAGGTCTAATGAAGGAACTGTTTCCGAAAGCTCGCCACGCGAGAGAAACCCCCCAGAGAAAGCACACCCACGGACCCGAAGGAACGAGCACTCTCCAAGAGGACAGGGCATGGCTCATCACCATCTTGAGATGAAACTCTACCCGCCAAGCGAACGTTCAACCAACTAAAATGGCCCCTTTTATGGCCACTCTTCTCACGAAAGAATATATTTTGTCGGTCTTTTTGTCACCCTGTCCCAGAAAGTTTACTTACGTCCGACCCCGGCACTTCACCTCTTTAAAGCTCACCTGTGTATGAAAATTCTAAACATGTTCATATCTTTGCAAACAGGTTCTGAGCCTTGTAATATTCCATCATTCGATATCCTACTTTGTATTGCAATACTTCCACTCGTACATCAGTGAGCTCGTCGTTTCACGGTAAGTGAATTTCATGTTTGTTAAACTTATTGGCCGTATTACAATAGCCCATGATGGCTAATAGGCCGTTGAACTTAATAGTGATGAAAATTAATCAACATGGTTTGTAGGGCAGACATCTGCATACATACAACGCATTATCACTGTCGTCATCGTTCACGTCACTGCTAATATCGCTGAAATGGTCGTTGTCGGCAACATTTCCGGACACTGTACCCCAGTTTCAAATCTCGGCATTTCTCGCGAGAACGGACACTTATAAACGTCGTTTAGCTTAAGATTACACCCGAATCACGCGGACCGTTAAGGTGCATAGAGTACAGTATCGCCGAGCAAGACGTTTGTCACAAAACGCAGATTCATTAACGCGGCCGGATCTTAGCATAACTCCCCGGGCGTGCAAGTCACGTGACTGTAGGCTAAGGCCGAGATTTCAAAACTGGGGTACAGTGTCCGGAAATCTTGCCGACTTCGACTCATTCAGCGCTAATATCAAAGCATCGTTGTCAAGTGTGCCCTGTAAATATTTCTTTACACTTTTATTTGTAAAGAGCACCGACTGCATTAGTACATATAATTATGTGGTATACTTTCATTTAATTTTATTTGCAAATCTACACAAGTCACTGAAACACCTACAGGGTGTAAGGTCTCTTTCCAGCCAATGATCACTTACATTAGCATCTTATGCGCGTTGCATAGACGCAAGGAAAGCCAAGATATGCGAGGAATAGGCCGTTGTTAACATGCGTCGACACGACGAAAGCAGATGTAAAGGCAATCAACTGTTGACACATGTTGACACCGCCCTATGCCTCGCACGACCTCGCGTCCATGCAGTCTTCCGGGATTTGCGTTTTGGGCAGGCTTTAAAATGTCTTGATTGAATAACAGAGAACAGTCTGCAAACGACGCAATTCTGACTGAGCAGGCGTGCCAAATTAAATATGAATGATTCAGCCCTGTTGGCAAAGGCCACCTTTGGGTAGGCTGGTCGGGCTTGTCATTAATGAATGCAACTCCTGTGGAGGTCATCCTGGCAGGGGGCAAGCTGAGCTGTGATTTGGTTCCGTGCCATTGAAGTCGAATTAAGCAGTGCGACGGTCGAGCTTTAACATGAATGGCTGGCTGGCTGACTGGCTGGCTGGCTGGCAGGCTGGCAGTTTTGCGTCCTTTCAGTCTTTGTAGATTATGTAAGGCCATTAACAACAACAGCAACAACAACAACAACAACAACAACAACAACAACATCATTGTTAAAACTGGTTAGTATAAAAGCAAGTCAAGTCACGATTTCTCTACTTAATCACTTCTTACGAATTGCATAGGGAGAGGCTGTGGGTCCATTTTTATACAAGGAGGAGACGATTTTCGTCGTTAAGCAGTCGTCTCCTAGTGCAGGAGGGGATCAAGTGCCACCATGGATTTTTCCATGTGATGCTCCTTTGGCACAAGGGGTTGATATTGTCAGTGCAAACGGACTGGAAGAAAGCTCTCCACAGCAAAGGTAAAGGTGTTGGCTTTATGTAGCGACTTCCCAGCGACATCTGGGTCTCAAAGCGCTTTACACTTCACCCCTTGATCATCGGTTCATGTGTCCCATCATTTACTGGACGACCAAGACTTTCAACAAGCTGTTAGGATGGACACACATGAAGGTAAAACCATCTGTACGTTATGAAGAGCATTTCTCCCGAGTGTTGACACACGGCTGCATCGAGGATTCATCGCACTGCGTGTGCCTTCACTGCCCACATAGTTTTCCTTTACATAGCCTACAAAGGAGGATGGGCTGTAAAACCCTTTTAATTCATTCAATCATTCGTTCGTTCGTTCAGTCATTCGATCATTCGAATTCATTCAAACATTCACTCCATCGTAGCAACAGTAACTGCAACAGCGGATCCAACGGCGTTCGAGTTGTTTAAACTCTTACCATCGTCATCACAGTCATCTCAAATATTATGGTTTTTCGCTGTCCGCAGTTTTCTTCCTCTCTTACATTTCTTTTTTAAAAGTCATTTCTTGTCTCTTTTTTCGTTCGTTCATTTATGTCTTTGTATGTTTGTTCGTTCCTTTCTTCCTTTCACCTGTGTCGGACAAAATCTGCAGACTCGTCCAACGCTAATTTTGGTAGCCATTTCCCGTCACAGCCTAGCCTGATTGACTGAGCAATACCACTTTGTTGGGTCATGCTCTTTAGAGAGTGCACTAAGGTCATGGCAGGGTGACTCAAACGTGGCATAGATAGACGACCTCATTTGCCTCCAGTAACATGCTTTCGCCTGACTGGTGGATAGATGTAGGCGCACGCGGCAGTGAGGGTGATCCTGATGAGACACACCCACCCCCTCACCCTCAACCCCAGGGTGTGCACTACAGCATGCCTGCATTTGACATGTACGTAAACACGCACACACGGGACAAGCCGCAATCAAAATACGTTACATCCATGGCTGATCAAACCATAAACAATACGCGTTCCTTGCAGTGGTCGGAGCTGTCTAAAGTGTCCGTTCTGGAAACCTATGTAATTTGAAACGTGAGTGATCGGGTGAGCGAGCGGCTTTTAGTGCTTATGATAATTAAAGCTAGGTTATATTTGTTGTGAATATTTCTGTGGTTGCTTAGATTTGTTTAATTAGTGCATGTCTCTCCCAGCCGTGAGATTGTGGGAGATGTTTATTTATCCCAGCTGCTGTCTCCATCACCACCAGAGGCAGAGTGAACATTAGTCTGTGTTCTGACAGGTTGCTATCGCTGCTGTCCGGTCCTGTAATCGCTCTGTGCTCTGACGAGATGTTATCGCTGCTGCCTCTGTCCAGCGCTGCCCTGTGTCAGCAAGCTCCCACAGTCCTAGAATTCTCTCTTCCAGCCTTTGTCTGAAAGCCCCTCCCGCTTTGTTTCTGTCCTAATAAATAGAGGCTGCGATGCCTGCTTAGCAAGACCCCACTCCATCTGGGTTACTGAGCGCTTGTATCAGCTGCGAATAAAGATTGGAAAATCGTCCTCGCCCCTGCTTCTCACTTGACTTACGACGTACCACTGTCTCGAACAGTGGGGAAACCAGGCCGGCAAGAAAGATCCGCAACAATTGGTGTCAGAAGTGGGATCTACGTCGTATGTCCTATAATCTACGGAGCAGGAAAATGGCTGAGGAAAAGACGACAGCTGACATCATCGCCATGCTGAGGCAAATGCGCCAGGAGAAAGAAGAGAAAGAAGAACGCCTGCGCCGAGAGAAAGAAGAAGAAATAAGACGGCAGGAGGAGAAAGAGGAACGCCTGCGCCAGGAGAAAGAAGAGAAAGAAGAACGCCTGCGCCGAGAGAGAGAAGAAGAAAGAAAACGGCAAGAGGAGAGAGAGGACCGTCTGCTTCAGCTCCAGCAGCAAACGAACAGCCAACTCCAGAGTCTAGGAGAGAAAGTGACCCATCAGATAGCAGAAGTCGAGGAGCGTGTCACTAGTCTAGAGCAGGAGCACCAGCGGCTGCGACAAGAACTGCATCAAGAGCTTGAAGAAAGGATGGCGCAGATGCGAAGTTTTCTGCAGCCTGACAGCATGGATAATCAGCCCGGGCAGCCATTACCACCACCAACCAGAAATAGAGAGCTGGTAACGAGCCTATCACCGAATGCTCCAGCCTTCAGCCCTTCTAGCAGCGTTCCTTCGTCGTCACGGAGTGTGGAAAACCGACCCATCCAACGCCCGACATCTTATGACGGCAAGACTGCGTGGGAGGCTTATCGGATCCAATTTGAGACAGCGGCAAGGATCAATGGCTGGAACGATGAAGATAAGGCCTGTTTTCTTGTGACCAGTCTCACTGGACAAGCCATCAGTGTTCTCCAGACCCTGCTGCCGGAGCACAGGCACTCCTATCATCACCTCGCCGGAGCACTCAGCCTGCGTTTTGGGGACGAGAAGACCGGTGAGGTAGCAAAGGTGGCTCTGCAAGACCGTCTGCGGCGACCGAAAGAGCCTTTGCCAGAGCTGGCCACAGATGTCGACGCGCTTATCAGGAAGGCCTACCCAACAGGCAACGAGCAGCTCTGGAACACCCTGGCCTGTGACTATTTCATTCGGGCTCTGACAGACCAGGAGGTGCGCCAGCAGGTGAAGATGAGAGCACCTACGACGCTACGACAGGCACTCGAGCTGGCTACGCAGATCGAGTCGGCCTACCTGTCCTGCCAGAGGATGCCAACCCAGCGCCACCCTATTCGCGCTATCTCCACCAGCCAGTCTTCAGAGGGAGCGGGACAGAGCGTCGGCCAGTTTGAAGCCATCCTGAAGAAGATTCTGGCCGAAGTGACGAAGAACAGGCATGACGAAGAGCCACGACGACGGAAGAAACAGATCATCGTCTGCTACAACTGCAACGAGCCCGGCCACATCGCCAGGAACTGCCGGCAGCCTAATACGGAGGAGAGAAAGGAGGAAACCACGCCGAAGCAGTCGGGAAACTAGGACGAGCCAGGTTTGAAGGGCGAAGCCTGGCTGTCTCTCCGACACCTGCCCCTTCTGTCGACAAGATCTTCCTGCGCAGCATCCACAGCGGAGGTGTGGACCTCGTCGTTGAGATCGCCATCAACAACAAGCGGTGTAAGGCCCTGCTAGACACCGGAGCCGCCATTTGTGTACTGCGACGTGGACTTCTGCCATTGAAGAAACTTGATGTAGCGAGGAAGAGACTCTGTGACGCCCAAAACAGCGATATTCCTGTTTATGGCACCACGACGGCGACTCTACGACTGGGTGATTTCAGCACCTCGCAGTCTTTCATCATCGCAGACATCATGGATGATGTGATCCTGGGGATGGATTTTCTCCTGCATCACGAGGGGAAACTGGACCTGCCAGCAAAGACGCTGTCACTTTGGGGTACGACAGTGAGACTGGAGGTTCTCACTGGCGCATCTAAGGGTGGACCTAGCCTGAGGATGATGAAACAGTCGACGCCAGGCAGACAAGAAACAGACGCAGACAGCGGACTGACGGCGGGTGATGAGACGACGGCGCAGGCTACTCTACCGGACCTCCTCCGGACGTTGTGGCAAGAAAGCCGCACTCTGATGTCAAATGAAGGCGGGCAGCATCTCCGGACTGTGCTGTCAAAGTTCACAGACGTGTTTTCCCTCGGTAGCAGTGACCTTGGGTACACTTCGCTCGTCAAACACTCCATTGACGTCGGTAGTGCGAGGCCCATCAGGCAACCCCCTCGCCGTCAGCCACTAGCAAAGGGAGAGGCGGCCCATGCAGAAATCCAAAAGATGAAGGAGCAAGGCATCATCGAGCCAGCGTTTGGACCCTGGGCTTCGCCAGTCGTTCTTGTACCGAAGAAAGACGGATCCACCAGGTTCTGCATTGATTACCGGCGCCTGAATGAAGTGACGAAGAAGGATTCCCACCCTCTACCCAGGATCGACAGCACTCTAGATTCGCTAGCCGGAGCCAAGTGGTTCAGCACCTTGGACCTGAAGGGCGGTTATTGGCAGGTTGAAATGGAGCCAGCGGACAAGGAGAAGACGGCCTTCTGCGTCAGCGACGGATTGTGGCAATTTCGAGTCATGCCCTTTGGACTCTGCAATGCCCCTGCCACGTTCGTGCGACTCATGGAGCGAGTGCTGCATGGCCTGGTAGGCCATGGCGTCTTGGTGTACTTAGATGACGTCGTCATTTATGCCAGGACGGAGCAGGAAGGACTTAAACTTCTCGGGGCAGTGTTCCAGCGGTTTCGGGAAGCCAACCTGAAACTGAACCCAAAGAAATGTCATCTCTTTCAGAAGGAGACAGAGTTCCTGGGCCATGTCGTCAGTGCAGATGGTGTGCGGACCAACCCCCAGAAAGTGAAGGAGGTGCAGACATGGCCTCGACCACGGACGGCGTCTGAAGTCAGAAGTTTTCTAGGCCTCTGCGCTTACTACAGGCGGTTCGTGGACCACTTCTCAGACGTCGCTCATCCTCTTCACCGTCTCACGGAGCGAAGACGTCCATTCGAGTGGACAACGGAGTGTGAAGAAGCTTTCCAGCGACTAAAGCAGCTGCTGACAACGGCCCCAGTCCTTGCCTATCCTGAAACTGATGGCCATTTTGTCCTGGATACAGACGCCAGCAACGAAGGTCTGGGAGCGGTTTTAAGTCAAGTGCAAAATGGCCAGGAGCGAGTGATCGGATACTTCAGCCGACGTCTCGACAAAGTCCACCGGCGATACTGCGTGACGAGACGGGAGCTCCTGGCTGTAGTGGAAGCCATGACTCATTTCCGCCCATACCTGTACGGCCGTCGCTTTACCTTAAGGACTGACCACTCATCGCTCCGGTGGCTGATGAACTTTCGTGACCCTGAGGGCCAGTGGGCGAGATGGTTGCAGCGCCTGCAGCAGTACGACTTCACCATCGTTCATCGACCAGGGAAGAGTCATGGAAATGCTGACAGCCTGTCCAGACGCCCTTGCGATTGTGGAATCTGCCGCAAACAGGACGAGCGGGAAGAGGCGACCTCCAAGATTACCTGTGCCCTGAACCGTATCCGAGTGGAGGGAGTTGACCTGGCTGCAGCCCAGAGAGACGACCCTGACCTGCAGTGTGTCGTCGCCTGGAAGGAGTCGGGAGCCGGTCGACCAGCCTGGAAGGATATTGCTGCCACTGGCCCAGTATCCAAAGCCTACTGGTCCCAGTGGGAAGCCCTAGAGATGGTGGACGGCGTGCTTCACCGTAGATGGGAAGGAGAAGGAAGTCGACCAACCCGCATCTTGCCTGTGCTACCAGCTGCCCTTCAAGAGGAGGTGATGCACCAGTGCCACAACAACCCAGCCTCCGGTCACTTCGGAAGGAAGAAGACCCTACAACGCATCAGGGAGCGGTTCTACTGGAAGGGAATCAACGAGGCTGTACATAACTGGTGTCAGCGATGTGACATATGTGCTTCCCGTAAAGGACCAAAGAAACGACGACCAGGACCTGCCCAGATCTACCGTGTTGGCGCACCGATGGAGAGAGTGGCCATTGACATTCTGGGCAACTTGCCGACCAGCGAACGCGGGAACAGGTGCCTACTCGTCGCCATGGACTACTTTACGAAGTGGCCGGAAGTCTTTCCTTTGCCGGACCAGGAGGCGACAACTGTAGCGCGAACTCTGGTTGAGGGATTCTTCAGCCGATTCGGAATCCCTATGGAACTGCATTCAGACCAGGGCTCCAACTTTGAGTCAGCAGTGTTTGCAGAGACCTGTCGACTGCTGAAAATCAACAAGACTCGGACTACACCGGCCTACCCCCAGTCCGACGGGATGGTGGAGCGCTACAACCGCACGCTGCTAGCAACCCTGTCTTCCTTTGTCGCAAATCACCAGAGAGACTGGGAGGAGTACCTGCCCTTCGTCCTCATGGCCTACAGGACAGCGCAGCACGAAGCTACTGGAGCAACGCCCAGCCGGTTGATGCTTGGAAGGGACATGCGTGTCCCTGTCGACCTAGTGGTCCCTCGACCCCCTGATGACATCCGGCGGAATGTTCCAGAGTATGTGCACCACCTGCAGAAGGTCATGGCTGCTGTTCACAGTGAGGCAAGGGTTCAACTCCAGCTCAGCGCAGAGCGCATGAAGGCCAACTACGACAGGAAGACGGAGACTGCTGTGTTCCAGCCAGGGGATGCAGTTTGGCTCCACAATGCGCGAGTGAAGACGGGCTGCACCACAAAGCTTGCCAGACCATGGGAAGGGCCCTACCGTGTGATGAGTCGCATCACTGACAACGTGTACCGGATTCAGCTGACCCCGAGGAGCAAGCCTAAGGTGGTAAATCGGTACCGTCTGTGGAAGTATTCCGGCGACCTTGCAGCTGATTGGTGGCAGGCGCGAGCCCCCAGGCCTGAGCCAGCTGCAGCTGCGACAGGTGAAGAACACTTACCTGAAGACAGAGAGGACGCGGCACCAGAGGCCCCGAGCAGCAGTAATGACAAAGAGATGCCAGAAGTCAGGAGTCGTCGTGGACGTCTTGTCCGGCCACCGCCTCGCTTTGGCTGGCGATCACCTGTGGACTCTGTTTGAGGGGTTTGTGACTTGGATGCTCATTGCCCCAACAGAGTGTCTATTCATGGACTGCTGTACAGGAGCATGCAGCAATGATGTGAGTAGCCAACTCGTGATTTATGAGCTTTTATGTATGAACTTTTATAGTGATGGACATCAATGATCTCGTTAAACTTTGAATCGTTCCTCATGGATTGTCCATTGTTTGTGAGCCGGAAAAATTATTATTGTATTCATTTTGGTCTGGCCCTGTCGTTGGTTTTGTTAGAACAGGACTTTAGGGATTATAATAATTACCGTATCTGTTTTGGTAACTATTCAGGGACCGAATAGTTTTAAGGAGGGAGTAGTGTTGTGAATATTTCTGTGGTTGCTTAGATTTGTTTAATTAGTGCATGTCTCTCCCAGCCGTGAGATTGTGGGAGATGTTTATTTATCCCAGCTGCTGTCTCCATCACCACCAGAGGCAGAGTGAACATTAGTCTGTGTTCTGACAGGTTGCTATCGCTGCTGTCCGGTCCTGTAATCGCTCTGTGCTCTGACGAGATGTTATCGCTGCTGCCTCTGTCCAGCGCTGCCCTGTGTCAGCAAGCTCCCACAGTCCTAGAATTCTCTCTTCCAGCCTTTGTCTGAAAGCCCCTCCCGCTTTGTTTCTGTCCTAATAAATAGAGGCTGCGATGCCTGCTTAGCAAGACCCCACTCCATCTGGGTTACTGAGCGCTTGTATCAGCTGCGAATAAAGATTGGAAAATCGTCCTCGCCCCTGCTTCTCACTTGACTTACGACGTACCACTGTCTCGAACAGTGGGGAAACCAGGCCGGCAAGAAAGATCCGCAACATATTCGAGAAGTTCGAACACTATACATGTACACATACTTTGCTCCGTGCAAACCAAGATGCAGGCAACGGATCTCTCTCTCTCTCTCTCCCTCCCCCAATCCCTCTGTCTGTCTGCCTCTCCTCTTTGTCTCTCCTCTGTCTGTCTGTCTGTCTGTCTGTCTGTCTGTCTGTCTCTCTCTCTTTGCCTGCCTGCCTGCCTACCTCTCTCGATCTCCTCGATCACTACGCGTGTTTGAGTCTGTGCGCACCAATGGTTACAATAAAATTAATTCGTATGTAGGAATTTCTTCTTCTTCTTCTCGAACGCCATCACACTTGGATTTTAGAGTCAAGGATGAAATGTGCTGTCTTCTGGAGAGATTCCACCCTGCCGTACAGCTTTTCCTGAATGCTTGCTGGTTCCGGCCAATCGTCCTCTCGCAGCAGCCGGTGGTTCCTGCATTCCTGCAGAATGTGTTCAGCCGTCTGGTCAGCCTCTCCACAGGAGCACTTTCGGGATGGCACAAGTCTAAATCTATCGTGCCTGTGGTAGTTGAGTCTATTGTGTCCTGTCCGCAGCCTGAAGATGACCACCTGTTCCTGGCCGGGCAGTTGGTGGTAGCTGTCCGTTCTCTGGGATGATCTGTACAGGGCCTTCACCATGGTGATCATTTCTATAAGGGTGACTCTGTTCTCTTCTTGGTGGTCTTCAGCTCCCAGCTTTGCCATTCTATCCGCCTCCTCATTTCCATGTATTCCACAGTGTGAGGGGATCCACTGCAGTACAGTCCTTAAGCATGTGATGTTTTGGAGTGCTTTCAGGAGTTGAGGCAGTTTGCTTGCTGTTGCTGCCTCCAAGACGGAAAGTGCGTCTGTGAGGAAGACTACCTGGGAGTCTCCGTCAAGGTCTGTGTAGGAAATTATTTTTGTCTAATTTGAATATGAAGTACAAGCATACAAGTTTTAAGAAATCTCCTAAAATCTATTCGATTACATATGCGAATGTAAACAAAAAAATTAACAATGCAGGATAATAGCTCGTATTCATGGGCGGACGAGGGGGGGGGGGGGGGGGGGGGTGGGGGGGTCCGGGGGTGGGAAGAGGCGCGGTCGCGGGTTCCACCGGACGCACCCCCCCCCCCCCCCCCCCCGCCCCCCCAACAGAAAAAACAAACTATTTTTTATTAGTAGCAAAATGTGCTGCCTGAAAGTGGTAATGATGATCATCAAAATGCGCCAGATTGGAACATTTAGCAGCGAAAACTCCACCCACCCCCCCCCCCCCCCCACCCCCCCCCCCCCCCCCCCCCCCCCCCCCCCCCCCCCCACGAGTCGGCATAGGGTCGGACTTGTCCCCCCCCCCCCACTTTCACGTTCCGGATGAGCACTGAAACACACACACACACACACACACACCCCCGCTATCACGCTTCGGTTGAGCCCTTTAACACCCACCCCACCCCAGCTCTTAAAAAGATTGGAACCCACCCCCCACCCCCCAAAAAAAAAGAAGAAAAAAAGTTAACTGATCCGCTCCTATTAGTAGTTGATATGCATGGAATGATGTTACGTTATGGAAGATAATTTCTACACTTCTAATCGGATATGTGCCGCCTAGCTTGTACGTGCTGCTTAATGGGGAATGCAAGAAAGTGTGCCGTGCAGTATGTACGAGTCTGAAGAAAAAATCCAACAAAAACACTTTTTCTCAAGAAGGTGTGACATGTTGTAGAGTGGTTTTTTTAATTTGTTTTTAAATACAGGTATGGACGATCTTAAATGCTGTTTGCAAATTTGTTTTCAAATAAGTTTTGTGGTTCTCCCAGAGTCGATACTGGGCACATTACCGGTCAAAATTAGACAAACTGTATATGTCTACATATGTTCCATGGCATTTGGTGTGTTATAAGTGAATTCTACTGCAAGCAAGGTTTACCAATTAAGTGATCTTGTGCAAGGAATCTAGTCACGTGCCGAGGGCAACGTTGGTCTTGTACAAGTCAATAAGACAAAAGTTACATTGATGAGACTTGCTAAGTATTTGCAAATTAGCGGAGAAAATTTCTTCAGATACAGTGTTTGGCGAACCATTTGAACTAAAATGTGTGTGTGTGTTGTTTTGCTTTTACTAAGCAAATGCACGAAAATCCAGCTAGGCAGCCAAAGAATCCAACATAACTGCGTTCATGTTACTCAAATTTCATGCTGTACTTCATTGCACCATTTTTAGCTGACTTGTCCAGGCCTTGTGTGATGCAAAAATTTAACGATCCACTGCTCTGTGGACCTTGGGGAGATCAATTACTTCCTTTTCCATCATAACACTCACGCAAAATCCACTCTCGGCGGAAGAATGAATGAATGGAGTTTTACGGCCTATCAGCTTTTGTAGGCTATGTAATGCTACACATTAATCACGAAATCAATGTCGAATGAAACAGTTTAGAGTAGGCGCACGTTAAGTCACCATTTCCCAAGTAATTCGCCTTTAGCGGATCGCGTAGGGAGGGAGACGTACGCAGCTTTCTACGAAAGAATCGTTCCTCCTTGGCTCCGATGCCGAGAAGGCGAGGCTGATTGCGTCCCTTTGGTGCATTTTCAGCAGCACTACGCAACATTACATGTGGTGCATTTTCAGCAGCACTACGCAACATTACATGTGGTGCATTTTCAGCAGCACTACGCAACATTACATGTGGTGCATTTTCAGCAGCACTACGCAACATTACATGTGGTGCATTTTCAGCAGCACTACGCAACATTACATGTGCATTTTCAGCAGCACTACGCAACATGTGGTGCATTTTCAGCAGCACTACGCAGCATTACATGTGGTGCATTTTCAGCAGCACTACGCAACATTACATGTGGTGCATTTTCAGCAGCACTACGCAACATTACATGTGGTGCATTTTCAGCAGCACTACGCAACATTACATGTGACGCATTTTCAGCAGCACTATGCAACATGTGGTGCATTTTCAGCAGCACTACGCAGCATTACATGTGGTGCATTTTCAGCAGCACTACGCAACATTACATGTGGTGCATTTTCAGCAGCACTACGCAACATTACATGTGGTGCATTTTCAGCAGCACTACGCAACATTACATGTGACGCATTTTCAGCAGCACTATGCAACATGTGGTGCATTTTCAGCAGCACTACGCAACATTACATGTGGTGCATACAAGGGAAAGCGAGGTACAAAGCACCCCTTTTTTTGATTTTCGAAAATTATTCTGTTCTCTGAAAAGATTCCTCAAGTTAAACAAAGGAAACAATTTGTGGTCGCTAATATCCAAATAATCATAGTGACTTTTTTTCTTCTGGTAATCACGAAACTAAAACAAATTTTGTTTCTTATGACAGAGTTCCAAACCCTTGGGGCATTAGGTAAATATTAAGCCCCAGACGGTCGGGGCACTAGGCCCCAACCTGAAAGACTAATTTTGGTAAGTTTTGTCTCATCTGAAACAATGGATGATGATGGATGATGAAGATTGAGTTTTACAGCCTATTGGCTTTTGTAGGCTACATAATGCCATTGATCACATTCACAAGAACTGGTAGAGTGAGAGCAATTGAAGTCACAATGTCCTTATTTATTAATTTCTTATGAATTGTGTCGGGAGGCGCAGTGGGTCAATTTTTCTATCCCCAACCTACAGGGAGCTAAACCAAAGAAAATAACATTTAATCACACAAGAAAAATACTTTGTAAAAACTCAAATTTTTTGGTAAATTTTTTCCCCTGCCAAGGCACTAGAGCAAGATCCAAAATAACATGATGCACACCCCCGATGCCCCATTGGTAGTCTCTCATAGTTCAAGGTCAACCCTGGCTGTGTTACTAAAGTAACACTGAAAGCCCAGCAGTCAGTACAGTTCCTGCCTATGAAGGAATCATTACTCCACAACAAATTTATGGGGGGAAAAAATCAAACCTTTTTAGATAATAAAACTTGATTAGAGTTCACAGGTAAGTACTATTTGCCTCATGTTTTGAAATCTTGTGGTTTCTTGAGCTCATTGACCAAAATAAACAGAATCCACAGACTAAAGGAAAACTATCCTTCTTTCTCCATTTTTTGATGGTGCAGCAACCCAGCAAGCTGTATGTGATATTCATCAGTGTTTTGTATATATTTATTTCCTTTAATATGTCTATACTTGTGGCCAAAAAATGGTTTTCTTCACATAGCCCTACAAAATCTGATACAGAAAATTGAAGGGCATGAGGCACCGACTCATATGATTGACATCCTCAGAAAAAATAAGCTGAACAGAAAAAAAGGAAGACATCCCATGCAATTTAGAGCAGAGGCGTATGCATGTTTCATCAGCCCTCTTTCATCTTGATGACTTAAGAATAAAATGCTAAAGTGTGGGGCATTAAGCCCCACCACATTTTGATTGACTCCCATGGGCTTTCCCTCTCTTGTTCCTGACTAGTAATCAGTCAATATGTTTTAAATGTCAAGGCTCAAATGTAATCAAACTCATAATTATGAACAAACTTCATGCAAAGGCTTCTTAAATGAAAGAATGAAAATAATCACCATAAAAGCCCCATTTCTTCAATTCTTTGGGAAAAAATTCTCTCCAAAGCAGTACATGTATGTAATACAGAAAGAATAACACGAAACGTCACAAAATTAATGCATTAACACTTGCCTTTGAGGTTTGGGAAAACACAGATGCAGTTTTCGTGAATCATTGTTGATCATGAAGTGCACATCAAAGTTAGATGTGAGTGAGGTCTGAGAGGAAAAGTTTATTTTCACTTTCAACATGGCAGCACATGAGTAGTGATAACAAAATTCGCACTGTGACTGACTAATTTTTCAAGAAACTAACTCTAATTGGTTGGAACTCATTTTGAAAACAAAATAACTAAATTAAAATCATGTTTTTTGTTGTTTTTTCCTTGAAGTGGGCACCACTATCTCGCTTTCCCTAGTGTGTAACAAATGAACTGTCAACGACTAGTGAAGAATGTATAGCAAAACAATGGATAACTAAAGGACACTTGGAAAGCGCCAAGGCGGCCACAGTGGTGGAGGTACCGCAGCTGAACATAGCAAATAGTGATCATAGTTAATGACATTCAAGTGTGCAGGCTCACCCACTAGTTGCTGTGGTCCTGATCTGTGCGAGGCTAGGGGGAGGCTAAAACTAGGCCATCATACAGATTCAATAAGGAGAAAAGCTTTAGGCATTGCAAGTGCTTGCCATGAGAGCTCATCTCTAAACAGTTTAAAATACCTTTTAAAACGAAATGTGCCCTGGTCCCACAAGAGGATCGTATATGTTGCGTTAGAATTGCTTCTGAGAAACCTGTCACTGTAGAAACTGCTTCAGTGTGTTGCAAAAACAGAAAAAGACAAAGGACAGACTTGACCAGAAGGGCCGTCGTCGACTTGATGCCACTTCATTTTGCATTCCCGGCTGAAGCTTACGATCGACCTACATCGATACATACATTGCCTTCTGACAAAACGACCCTCCCAGTGTGACTTCCATTTGAGGTTCGACATTTTCCTCCCTTTGAATGCAAATTAGATCGAGTTTCATGCTGCAAGTTATGAACAGAATTACCGGACTAGAACATTGGTCACCAGACCTGGGTACCCCAAATTTTGCCTCTGCATACTCACTGGTTCAGATATGTGAATTTTTTTAAAACTGTGTGTATTTTTTTGCGTGAACCGACAATTTCACAAATGCAGCTTTTGACGATCAGTTCGGTCATCATCACTTCAGCACGGATTACACACCTGTTTACCTTACGTTGTGCACAATAGGGAGATGGCGACTCAAAAATAGGGACATTTCAATAAAAAGAGGGAGATTTTTATTTTTAGATATGTGTACCATCCCAGTTCACAAACTGCTTATAACAATTGAATAAAAATCAGCTCAAAGTGGAATGAAAAAACTTAGAAATCAGCTGAAACGCCGGTAAGTCCCATCTCTGATCAGGGAGGCGAAAAGTCAAATTCAAAGTCTCTCGTGCGCTCTCTCTCGCGCGCGCACTATCTCTCTCTCTCTCTCGTGCGCTCTCTCTCTGTGTCTCTCTCGCACGCGCTCTGTCTCGCGCTCTCTCTCTTGCGCGCGCAAGTTCTCTCTCTCTCTCGTGCTCTCTCTCTCATTCTTGCCTCCGTGGCTCACATTGACGTCTTTTTTGCAGAACGTGCAAAACCTGTGTGATTGCGATTTAGACGATGGGCGAATTGCCTGGAATTCAGATTTCCACTCAGCCTTCCACTTTGCGTTGTACTTTACTCTCTTTCTGCTTCTGATATCAGTGGACTTTCTTTTCTCATCCGATACTTCGGCAGAAAAACCTGATCTCGCTTTGTCTTTTTTGCGCTGCTTGAAGGCAAAATTCTTTTTCTTTTCGGCATGGTGACCGTGAGCTTTCGTGCAGACTGTGTGTGCCACTCAAACTTTTCCGGAAACAGAGCTTTGTTGGTAGGAGCGCTATGATTGGCCCTGAATGGTCAGTCGATTACTGTCGACCAATGAAACTGCCGGATACAAACTGCTCCATGGCAAAGAGTCACGACCAGCTCTCCATGCCAGACGTGCACTTTATCGCGCAAAATTGCACATTTACGAATACGCAAAAGCTGCATTTTTTTTCACCGTATTTTTTCTGAGGCATGCGTAATTTTTGTATTCCATTTTTTCTCCCGTATTAATACGCATAATTCGTACGGGTACCCAGGGGCCTGTTCAAGAGGCCTACCGGTACGTACCGGTACATACCGGTAGCCTCTTGAACGACTTGGTACGGCTACCGGTATCGACCGGTACGTACCGCGCCGGAGAGCCGTTGCGCCTGTATAGCCAAAATGGCTGCCTTCGGGTAAAGGAAGAAAGTCGTCATCACAAATATGCGCTGTGGCACGCATTTCGACCTGTGATTATTACCCAGCCTATGCGAGACGTTACAAGAAGTTAGGCTGATATTGTACTTTTCTTTTTTTAAAGAATAACTGCTCTGAAATAATTACTGGGCAAGATGTTAGCAAACATTTCCAAGGCAGATAGCGAAACAATTTTAAGGGAAGCAACTCTTATATCTTACATTAGCCCTTTGTTTGTTGTGTAATCTCCCTTGAAGTGAGCATCGAAATATTCTTGCTTACACCAAGTTAGCACTGTCGTTTTGACATAAATTTCTATTCGAGCGATGCCGAGCATTCATGCACAGCTACAGCTTAACGTATTTCATCAGCTTCCACAAGGAACGAGCAGTCTGCAACTGCTGGTTTACTCATTTGGTTGAGAAGAGCAATCCGCGGCGATGAGAAGGCATCGCGTAAGCCATCTTGGCTACCGTTGGGTCATAACAAGTCGTTCAAGAGGGCACACCGGTTGCTCGACTACCGGTAGGCTACCGGTAGGTCGTCTTGAACGCACGGCTGGTCTGGGTCACTCTGGAGGTGAGATGTCTCAAAATGTGAAAATGGGCTTGACAACACACCCGGTCCACGAATTTTCATCCTGTTCACTCACACAATCCTTCTCTCTCTCCTTCCATCGGACTATCATACACTTAACATTTAACACAAGTAATTGTGTGCTTGTTAAACACTCTCCCACCCCCTTTGTTATTAGGGCAAATGCAATAGACTGGGCAACCTGGTCGAAGTTGTGCTGCAAGAACAGGTGACTGCACTGAACTTGCAGCACAGTATATATCTGTATTGAAAACATGTGGCATGTTGTTGCTCTTCAATTTTTGATGCCGACAATGGTGCTTAGGCAATGCTGCATCTTCAATTCAGGTGTGCAGAACTTGTGGCATTGCAGTCACCATAGCTGTGGCCAAATCAATTGGTGAAGCAGTGTACTGGTTTTCAATGCAGTGTTTATCACGGCCAGGCAATGCTGGTTCTGGGAAAGTGTCAACACCAATTACTGCTTTCCAGAGTTGAGTTGGTGTCTTTTTCAAATGTACCCTCAACATCGAAACATTCTTCTTCTCACTTTTCTCCCATCTGCACACACACAAGCCAAGGTAATGTAAAAAATAAACAAAAAAAGTTCAAATAAATTCACAAGAAAATAGAGTATTTCCCCCCCTCCCCATCATTTAAGAAGGCACTTGAAACTTTCAATCAATTTGGGCATTAGATGAAAGATGGAGAGCTCCCAGTTTTGCAAATCCTACACATGTGCTTGTCAAAAACTGAAGGAAAATTGTGTAGTGCCAAGTCTATCAGAACTTTTTATTAACACTGGTCTACTTCTGGCAAAACTATCAGTGAATCAGATGGTGTCATGTCACAAGCAGCGATTCTTGTCATTTCATTTGAATTTGCTGTTCTTGCTTTAAACCTACTCATTTCCAGTGGCCTCAGGGTAAGCTGATGTCTGCACATTTTTGTTTTTCTTTGGAAAAACTACTCAACACAACCCCCTCAAATATGCATGCTATCATAAAATACTTAACAGCTACAACCACACAACAAAACACACTTTGGCACTTTCTGAACCCAATGTTTATTATAAATGCGACAGCAAAAATACTCTAAATATTCTGGACATCGTACAGGTCACACTATTTCTTTTGATCTTATGTCATCTCTGGCGCTTTCTAATCAGTTTACTTTGTCACAGCTTCTTGAGGAAGAATAGTTAACCAAGGACTAAATGCAACCAAGACGACACAATGCAAACAAGACAGGTGACTGGCACTACATCACTGAAGCTGTTTGGTCCCTTGTCCATGTTGACAATGCGTGGCAAAGCAAAGGTCAAGTGCAACATAGCACCGTGGAGAGGGGATTTATGAGGTCTTTTCATGCTGCAAGAAACTTACACCACATCCAGCACCATGAACAAGAGACCAATCTTCAAGCACGAATACATCAATTATAAGAGTAGTCAGCATGTAATTTGTGCATGTCACTGCTTGATACCCAGGTCACACAATGTTTCAAGGACACAAGTACACCGAGCCTGAACATTTAGCGAGTTCTAATGCTAATATGAAATACTTTTCGCCAAACTTGATAAGGTACTATCCCCATCGTCGCACTTTCTTTTTTGGTGTGTGTAAAGTTTGCGGGGGTTTTTTCTTCAGTATACAGCATATGCCAAGGAAATGTCTATTTTATGTTCTAGAATACACAGAACAGGTTATATGTATAAGAAAAAGTACAAAGTACAAAATTTCAGTGAAACAATACTACATTCCACCACTATATTACATTACAGTAGCTTTGAAGCAATAATATAAATTAGTTCCAAATGTTAGGAAAGAAAAAAGAAACACTGACACTGTAACAGAAGAGAGAGAAAAAAAATCAACAAAGTTACTTGACCAGGGGGGAGGTAAATCAAGGCAACAACAAAGGAAACCAAACCAGTTTACCACTGAAAAGGATACTAAAGTGGAACACAGTGAGAGTGCAACACTTAAAGCAAAATCTGCAGGTTAAGCAACAGATCTTAAACAGTTTTACAAGTTCAAGTGCAAGGGTGGCTTACTAACCGTGTTTGGCAATGTTTTATTAGTCTGCAGTACAGCTCAGTAGCAAATAATTCCATCATGTAAAGCAGTGATTTGGCAGACAATGCCAAAACAAGAGCAGCCCTCAGACAACACCCGCTGGTCCACCCACCCAGCCCTCAGTGGCCCGCCACCCCTTCCACCTGCCTGCCTGCCTCCTCCTTACTGCAGTCTGCCCACACGTGGGACGACCGACGTATAGTTTACGCTCCACAGCAGCCTGGCTCACCACTGCTAACAAACAATAATAAACACCAGTTCAACATTAGCAAGCCAATTTTGTGAAATCAAGAGAGAGTAAGACAAAGATGGGGGGAAACAAAAAAGGTATTTTCCAGGTTTCTCCTCCCTTCCCACACAACTGAATTATGACTTATTGAATATTTCTTGCAGCATGGATAGGGGGAAAATACACAACAATTATTACAACAAGAACTCAATATCAATCAAACATCCAAAGCTGAAACATCATCAATACATAACTGCTTTGAAAAAATAGTTTTTGCAATTCATTGAGGCAAGTCCTTTTGAGGTCTGAGTTTGATAACTTCTTTTTTTTTCAGTTTTCTCAACAACAAAAGAAAGAGAAAAAAAGGGTAATATCTGAACTCCATCTATACAATGTCATCTTGCAGACTTCAAACACCACATCATCACATAGCAAAGCTTCATCCACAGTTGTCTCAAAGCAAAAAAGCTTATCCCACTGGCAGATTCTGTGCAAAGCATCCGTCTCATCAAATGGCATGGAATAGGGGACATGCACCGCTGAAGCTCTAAACAATGTCCAGACACTGGGGTTAAAGTTGAAGGTAGTAAATGCTTACATATAGGAGCAATACAAGGCGCACAGCGCCAACACAACAGCTATACACAGCTAGGCGCTATGTAAAATGATGGTGGTACCCTAGCCAGTGGGGGAGAGAAAACTCTTTCCACTTCAATTAGGGGAAGTAAATATTACTTGATGTTGAGAAAAAACAACCCTGATGCTTCTTAACTCATAGCTCACTAAGTAAACCCTGAGATGTGTCCTATCTTTGGGAAGTACCACTGATGGTCAGACCATTTCTTCATCCAGAGTATCAAGATTGTGTTGAAAAAGGATGTTTCCTCCATCAACCACACACAGTTGGGGGGTGAGGGGGAAGAAGAAGAAAAAAATCCGCCCAAATATGCACCAATTTCTCAAAAATGGATATATTTCATGAACTACAATATGCATCATCTGGCAAAGGGCAATATATCGAGACTCATGGCCAGCCCCAGAAGCTCGACAACTGCTTATGTGAACACTCACCCTGTGCTCCTGCGATCAGCTCAGCACATGGGTCATCTGGGTGAACGTTGGATTGATGGTGTCCACGAAGTTGGCGAGGTAGTAGGGGATGGGGTACGACTCCGTGGACAGACCCAGGGTCTGGCAGATGCTGATCAGCTTCTCCTTGGCCAGATGGGGAGTGGGGGCAAAGACGGCAATATTGCAGAATGGCTCTTCATACTTTGTGTCCTCATCCAGGGTATTCTCTGTGTCCAGCAGGTTCAGACGGATCACCTCCTCATTGTGCAGACGCTTCAGATTCTGCAGGCTGGCACAGGACTTCAACATATCGCGGTGCTGCGAGGGCACTAGCATCACACCTGCCATGTTACCCAGGCTTGACAGTGGTTTCAGCAACATCTGAGAGGCAAGGCAAAGAGAATGAGGATGAGCATCTTTTCCTTCCCAAAACATGGAGCAAATTTGCAAGTAATCCTTTCCAAAGGCTGATGTGATTCTTTGAAAATCTCTTTTTGAGAATGCCCCAAAATGAAATCGCTAGTACAGAGAATCTTCACGTCAATGCCTGCAAGTAATCAACAGCCCAGTACTCCAGCGATAGTAAAAAGCTTATGTGATCCACCTTGTTTGTAGGAAATGTGAGGTGCTTAAATGTCTTACTTCAAGCCCTTACTCAAAGCTAGAAGTATTGCCAATGCTCCAGACAAATCTATGCCGAGGTTCCTTTCATCCATTGTACACCACGTGACTCACCCATTGTACACCCCGTGACTCACCCATTGTACACCACGTGACTCGCCCATTGTACACCACGTGACTCGCCCATTGTACACCATGTGACTCGCCCATTGTACACCACGTGACTCACCCATTGTACACCACGTGACTCACCCATTGTACACCACGTGACACCCATTGTACACCACGTGACTCACCCATTGTACACACGTGACTCACCCATTGTACACCACATGACTCATCCATTGTACACCACATGACTCATCCATTGTACACCACGTGACTCATTCATTGTACACCAAGTCCTCTGCAGCACTTTGGCATGGAGAAAAGCAGCTCAACTACAAAGGGGGGTTAAAGGACCCATGCACACAGTTTGCACACCCTCAATGATGAACCTCCCTGGCACATGTGGACTGGACCAATACTCAAAACTGAGCTTACATGTAACATAAGTATCTATTCCTACAGGTCACAGCAGTCAAAACACTGTAGCACACGACCAAACTGTGGGCTTGAATGACTCGCCTTGATATCTGCAGCAATGACAAAATTGCAGAACAGGATGTCCACGTTGTACACTGTGCGGACCCAGTCCCTGAGGTAGAAGCCTCCCATGCGGGCATTGATTTCAATCAGCTTGGGGCCGCGAGGCGTCATTTTCATCTCCACGTTGAAGACGCCATCGGTCAAGCCAATCTCTATGCAGCACTGGTAGGCTGCAGCAGTCAACTGGTTCCTCTTGTCAGGGCGCAGGTAGGTGGGCATGGCAGCAGCAGTCTCTGTGAACCTGTAGATAAGAAAGGAACCCTTGTCTTTCAACTGACACAATGGTCTTTTCATGCATTCACCATCTGTGATAAAGTAAACTTGGAAAGGCCCAGGAGGATTTGAGTTTCATACAATCTCCTGCCATGCTTCCAATTGCCCTGAGGAATAAAACAAGAAGGGCAAAGCCCATACGACTCACATGCGTGACCCTGACCTTTATATGACCTTGACCTTCAGGTGACCTTCAAGGTCAAGGTCAACAAACTAAACCTACCAATGACATCAATCACTAAGAAATGCTTTACACATTTTTCCTACCAAAATACATGTGACCTTGACCCAAGGTCAAGGTCATCCAAGGTAATGCAACACAAAGCTGTTAATTCAAGACATAGGAAGAACAATGGTGCTTATTGGCACTTTCTACCATGAGATATGGTCACTTTTAGTGGTTCACTACCCCATTTTGGTCACATTTCATAAGGGTCAAAGTGACCTTGACCTTGATGATATGTGACCAAATGTGTCTCATGATGAAAGTATAACATGTGCCCCACATAATTATTAAGTTTGAAACAGTTATCTTCCATAGTTCAGGGTCAAGGTCACTTCAAAATATGTATACAATCCAACTTTGAAGAGCTCCTGTGACCTTGACCTTGAAGAAAGGTCAACCAAACTGGTATCAAAAGATAGGGCTTACTTTGCCCTATATACCATATATAGGTCAGGTATCCAATCTCAAAAACTTCAGAGAAAATTGAGAAAATGTGAAAAATGACTGTTTTTTAGACAACATTTATGGCCCGTGCGACCTTGACCTTGAAGCAAGGACAAGTCACTATGTATGTTTTTTGAGGCCTTGTCATCATACACCATCATGCCACATTTGGTATTGATAGACTTAATAGTCTCCGAGAAAAATCCAACGTTAAAGTTTTCGGACGCCCGGACGCCCGAAACGGGTGAGTACATAGACTCACTTTTGCTTCGCATGCGAGTCAAAAATATCATTTACTTCCCATAGCCAATTTTCTTAACTCAATGACGACGCATCTCATCATATGATGAGGTGAGGTGAGCAACGGTTGACGACGCATCTCATCATATGATGCGGTGCTTATGTAAATTTCTTGTGCGTGTTGTGAGGGGCTCGTAACCAATCGAGGTAGTCTAGTTCTCTTATAAGATAGTGAGGAACATTGTAGATCGTCTGTGTCTCTGAATTTGAAGAGGATAAGGCATTGCCAGACTTTGTTTACACATGTGCAGACCTGCCAACCCACCATCATGCCAAAGAGTAGCATCCAGAGCTATTTGGAGTAGCATTGAAGGAATAGGCGTAGCGGGGGTGGGGAGAGATAAGGCTGTGAGGTTGGCGCGATAAGCTGACCCGGTGGCGTGAAAGCGGGGGGGGGGGGGGAGAGAGATAAGGCTGTGAAGGCGGCGCGATAAACTGCGCTGGCGGCGTGAAAGCGGGGGGGGGGGGGGGGGATTCTCCATCGCGGTCAAAAGTTCAAGCACGCGGGAAAAGCGTAGTTTTTATGGACAAGCGTAGCAGCGTAGTAGCAGCGTAGCAAGCATGTCGAAAGCGTAGCAGGTCTGCATGTGGCAAGGGGGCGATTTCAACACTAAATCGCAATGGCGTCGCAGCAGGACGATGAGGATTTTGTTGAAATCGCTATGAAAGAAGGATCAGATGAGAAGGACGATGTGCTCCTTTTTCACGAAGAGGACGAAGATGAAAAAGATGCAGTTTTAGAGGAGCAGATCATATATATAATGCATGAACTGCTGACCGAAGAAGAGGAATCAGAAACTGATCCGTACACGTTGTGGGCTGAACAAGTCTGCCTCCCTCCAGACGAACTAAAAACAGGCACGCCAGACGGTACCCATCTTTGTTGCAATACTATATTCAAAATAAAAATAATGAGAGAATGACATTGATCTACAAGGCTAAAGGAGACAAAGAGCTTTCTAATGATGGCAACAGTTTTTCCATTGCTTGATTAGTATTTTTTTTCAGCAATTTCTGTAAAAATGCCCAGAAACATGTGTCTCCAGTCAATACGAGCTAAAAATAGTGCCGTCTTCAATGAGTTAATCAAACTTCATGTGATAATGGGAAAACAGAAACAAAATTTTGGGGTGGTGGTCAAGGAGGTAAAAAGTTTAAAACCCACATGAAGTATTTTAACAGCAAAATTAGAATTGCATTTTATAAAAAAGGTTTTTACAATTCAATGTACACAAAGACATATTTTCCCATGCAACACAAGAGGTATGTTTACTGCAGAAGTCTCCCACCAAAAACGCACATTTTCACACTGCAAGCGATGCGTGTGTTTGGCTTTTTGTTTTGTTTCTTTTAGCCTTCATCACTTAGTTTTCCTCGTGCTCGTTTTTTAAATGATGTCACTTGGCGCAATAAATTACTGTGTACTGTGTACTGTGTACTGTGTGTACTGTGTGTACTGCAAAGAGCAACAAATGTGTTCCTTCAATAGCTCACCAAGGCACACGGGTGGGCCCGTTGTCAGACACCACGGCGGCAACCAGCTTGCGTCTGGAGATGATGACATCGATGTCATGTTCCGTGCCATCAATAAATTCCTGGAGCAACATGCTGTTGCTGTGGCCAAGGCCAATGCCAGGGTGGTCATCCTCAGTCTTCAGATTTTTCTGTCAACAAAAAAACAAAACATCCATTTCAACTCTAGAAAACTACATGCTCAGCTTGGCATTCTGGAATGTCAGGTTTTTTCCCTGCATTAACGGGTCACATGAAAAATGATACTTTAACAGGAGAAGGAATAAAGGTAGCCCTTATAAACCACATATCTCAAGAAAGCTCTAAGAATGAGCTACATATTTCTTGCAATAATTTTGATGATAACAGAAACAGCAATGAGAAACTGATGGAAAAGTACAACA
Organism: Theodoxus fluviatilis; assembly: GCA_034096865.1. Lineage (NCBI taxonomy): Eukaryota > Metazoa > Mollusca > Gastropoda > Cycloneritida > Neritidae > Theodoxus > Theodoxus fluviatilis. The sequence continues at coordinate 34,258 of JAWQFJ010000133.1, read as the reverse complement.
CTCAGGAAATGAATGAAAATAATTTCTTACTATTCACTCCTCTCAGGGTACTTTGCCAAGCAATAAAAGAAGTAAAACTCACAACAGATTTAGGGAAATCATTTCCCACTACAAAAATAACAAGAAAATCAACATAATTTGCCCACAATAGATTTTGCAAAGATTATAAGTAAATAGGTGCAAATGCCGCACAGAACTCATACTGGTGGTGCTCCACTCCAACACTCTACACAACTCTAATATATAAAAAAACAAAATCCAAACTCTACAGAATTGTAAAATATGATGAATAGAAATTATCATACACTTTTCCATGAAGGTGGAGAAACATTCAAGGAATAAAAAGAAAATACAGTGAAAAATCAGCATGCATGCCCCTTTTTACTACTGAAAAAAAGTATATCAGAAACACTTTGTTGCACATCTAATCTACAGCACAAGAGAGCAAATCTCTACAATTAAAACGTTTCCAGTGCTGAATCAAATTTGTGGGAGTAATGACATCCTGTTCATGCAGCATTTTCCATGAGTGAACATGCCAAAGGAAAAACTTATTTAAAAAAAGAAGTGGGACTGACCAAATTCAGAATCTACCTCAGTTTAGTATCTGTCAGTATTCCCATAACTGATCCGATTCCCCTCACTCAGATTTAGTTCTATTCCTTTTCCCCCTCCTTCACAGCTCTTGCCAGCCTCCCATGCTCCTTTGATGTCTATCATGGTGCAGATACAGATTTAATTCACAGTACATTTCACAACCCAAATATCATCCTGTGCAACACAGCCTGGAGTGGTTATTCTTCTCCCTTCCCTTTAGAACATTCGTGATAAATTTTTCATTGAAGTCAGAGTCAATCTCTGAATCCTCACACTTGATGTTTGGCTGGTGCTGCTGACACTATCACCTAAGATTGTGTATACATGATCTTTGCTTTCACTGTCGACAGCACCAGCCAAAACTGCGAGACTACTACCAGCTGGGCTTGCATCGTCTGCCATGCCGACATCAACATGTCCAGTGTGATCAAGACTGTATACATGGCTCTCTACCATTGGCTGAACTATATTTTTGGACCAATCACAATAGGTTTCTCATTAGTAGAAATTGTTAGGTCGTGCGAATGAATCTAATCGAAGAAGTGATGGAATGCTCTTGCTTCGTGGTGTAAACATTGCAGTTTCCCAGCTATAAACAAGAAAAACAACAACACATATATTTAGCAGAAAATGTGTCAATCCTTCAAAACTCATTTTGTTGCTAGATTTCACCTATGCAGACCATACAAAGCTGTAAACGATTGTACTTCATTGTGGAGCGGAGGGGGAGTGGCGTCCATTTTGACCACTTCGTCTAGGTTGACAAATTCGGTAAAAATAACTCTTCTGTCCGACTATACCACTGTGGGATCATGCGTTTTTACTTCCAAATGGATAATCTCTTAATATCAAACATTAACAAGAAGGGCAAAGCCCATACGACTCACATGCTTGACCTTTACATGACATTGACCTTCAGGTGACCTTCAAGGTCAAGGTCAAACAACTAAACCTAGCAATGACACCATACACTAAGAACTGCTTTACACATTTTCCCTACCAAAATACATGTGACCTTGACCTTGGGTCAAGGTCATCCAAGGTCATGCAACACAAAGCTGTTAATTCAAGACATAGGAAGAACAATGGTGCTTATTGGCACTTTCTACCATGAGATATGGTCACTTTTAGTGGTTTACTACCCCATTTTGGTCACATTTCATAAGGGTCAAAGTGACCGTGTCCTTGATGATATGTGACCAAATGTATCTCATGATGAAAGTATAACATGTGTACTACAATGTTATGAAGTTTGGAAGAGTTATCTTCCATAGTTCAGGGTCAAGGTCACTTCAAAATATGTATACAATCCAACTTTAAAGAGCTACTGTGACCTTGAAGCAAGGTCAATCAATCTGGTATCAAAAGATAGGGATTACTTTACCCTATACACCATATATAGGTCAGGTATCCAATCTCAAAAACTTCAGAGAAAATGGGGAAAATGTGAAAAATGGCTGTTTTTAGACAACATTTATGGCCCCTGCGACCTTGACCTTGAAGCAAGGTCAAGTCACTATGTATGTTTTTTGACGCCTTGTCATCATACACCATCATGCCAAATTGGGTGTTGATAGACTTAATAGTCTCCGAGAAAAATCTAACGTTAACGTTTGTTACGGACGACAGGACGCCCGGACGGACGAAACGGGCGAGTACATAGACTCACTTTTGCTTCGCATGTGAGTCAAAAACGAATACACAGTAGCAGATGGAATGAAATGAACCATTCAAGAATAGAACCGACCAGGTCGGTTCTAGCAATCACAGAACGGGAGTAGAACTGATCAGGTCGGTTCCTGACACTCGCAGGGTTAAATCATGACTAGCAGTACAAGTAATGGAGACACTGGTTCTAGTTGTCCTGCAGGAGGTCACTTTTTTGCAACAGAAAGGTTCCTCCTAGGTCATGAAAAAGAGAGCATCAGTAGGGGAAAGGCATTTTTCCTGGCTACACAAGTAAGAATTATTCAAGTACGATTCATTCAAAGCAGTTAAAACTGCCAACTCTGGACTGCATCATCTCTTGAAGGCTGAAATTCTATTGTTCCCAGAGAAAAGACTTGCCTGGATGTCACTGAAGTGGGCATGGCATTCTTCCTCATCGTTGACCAGCTTGACACCAACAGCACTGGAGCCATACTCCAGCTTCATGACGGCAGGGAAGTCAATATTGGCAGCAGCATTGCTGATATCATCGTGGTTCTCAATGTGGAAGGTCTTCACAGCACAGAGGTAAGCACGAGGCCAGTGAGGGATGTCAGCGGTGCGGGACATCAGCACCTTGTCAAAACAAGGGGGATCACAATGACAAATCAGCTCAATGCAACTTGACAATCACCTTTTCTCTTGCTTATTCTTCATACATCAGTGCACCTCAGTCACATTCTTTCCAGACATATATTAAACTCAAACGGCATGTCTCTGACAAGCTGCATTTTATATGTACCAACAATTTATACTTGGCTGAATTCCATATACTCAAAGCACAACAAATTTGCTGACGGAGAGAATAAGTGTAGCATGGGAAAGCAGGCAGGAAATAACGTCACAAATATGCACAAAAGCATTCATGCATCCTCTACTAGCAGAAGAACTCTCTTCACTATCATTTATTCAAGACAGCTCTCGCCGACATCCAAGAACTACGAGCACCTGCTGTGTGTGGCTCTTCATCTTTGCAATCTTGACAGCAGCGGGTGGGTTGCCCACCAGCTCCAGCTCCTCACAGATGTGGGCAGCCAGGACGATGCAGTCTTCCCAGAAGGAAGTGCAGCCATCTGGCTCAATCCCCTTCTCCTTCAGGATGTTGATGATGTTCTTGCAGTGGTCTTCGTCCTTGGTGTGGTCAGATATGTCATATTGAATGAAGGTATCCACCATGTTCTTGGCAAAGTGGTCAGGGTCAGGGTCCACCAGAATCACCTGTAGACAGACAAGATGAAGGGGATGCAATATGTGCCGTTACTTTATTTGGAGGAAGTATGGACAAGTGTGTCAAAGGGGTAAGGCTAAGGTTAAGGGCATGGAGGTGATGCATGTTGTCGAGGTGAGCAAAAGTATTAATCTTGAAGTGAACTGGTAGGCCAAGCCGTCTCTAGTCAGCACTTTAAAATGCAGGCCTTTAGTGAAGTATCCCTGAAAGCTACTTGCCCTCAACATTTTAACCTCCAAATGCCATTTACGTTTCTTCCTTCTCTCACATCACCGACATTTCTTCAAAACACAAGTTCAAATCCAAAGTTATCCAGGAATACAGCCATCAGATCTGGCCAGCCTGCTGCGTGTGGAGAGCCCTTGCCATCTACCTTGATCTTGAACTCCTGAGCTGCCTCCCAGATGAAGCGTTTGCTGGCTCCTCCTGCACCGATCACAAGAATCTTCTTGTCAGATAGGAGAGTGCGCTGGGAGCGGAAGATCATGGTCTGGATGAGGGGGCCTAGAGAGATTCCCTGCAGCTCTGGGTTGATGAACTCATAGATCTGGCAGTTGATGGTGCAGTCATGGCTGTTCACCTCGATGACCACAGGCCACAGCGTACCACGCTTGCGGGTGAGCATGAAGTCGATGCCTGCAGGGAAGAGCAGGAAAAGCCAAGGTCAACACAGGGACAACAACTGTTCCAAAGCAAGGACAAGATGTCACCAGTGATTAGAGACAGGTGAAAGAGAGAAGGTAGAAAAGATTTTGAGAGCCTTCAATGTCACAAGTCTTTAGAGACAAGAAATGTTTCATGCTTGTCAATAGAATTCAAGTCACCAGGTAGAAAATATTAGTTAACTTACATACATTAAGAAGTTCATGAAAAAATAGAAAGAGGGGGGGGAGGGGGGGGGGGGGAGGAAGGAGGGAGGGGGAGAAGTTTTGCAGTGGTTATGTAGAAAGTACACAATAGAATGATAGAATGCAACTGTTGGCCGAGGAAATCTCAGGAAGCAAGGCACACCGAGGCTTTTCAAATGCAAGGCAAAATGCACAACCTTGTGATTGTAGAAGAACACAAGGTACTTCAGAAAAGTTGAGAGTTACTGTCTTTGGAGGTTTATGAAGTAATTTGTTGGGAAAATGCAAGGCAAGTTTGTTTAGGTCTGTCCAAGGAAGTAACTGCATGGGATAGGTGGACTGGATTAGTTATGAAAAAACAAATCTAATCCCTAACAGAATTCCCAGGCGAGTCAAATAAATCATTCCCCATGGCTGTGAAATGCAAAGACTGTCCCTCAGTGCAAGCACTTGGAATCACCATGAATGAACCATTACTGAGCTAAATATCAATGCAAAAGCTTGGACGTTATTCCCATTTCTTGTCTACCACAACACAGCAATAATCAGTAGCATCCAATCAAGTAAGAGATCCAAACTTGTAGTTTGTCTGCGTAAGTAAATGGAACAAAGTTACAGGGCTCATTCTGCCACTTCCAACATAAAAACAACTAAACATTCTGTTCTCATCTTCTACAACTTTTCATACCAAGGATATGGTGCAACCAGCACATGTGCATTTACTTCAGGTTAGGTAGGGTCATTGAAATAATACATGGAGGCTAGGCCTCAACTCACGTGTATGAGCATCCTTAGAGGCAAGATCATTTAGTCCAAATGACCAGACAACTGGCTACAGCATAAACATTGCAATTCGATAATGAGTGGAGGAGTTTGACACAAAAAAGTTGAAGTAGTCATTTATTCAGCCACCATTAATCATTATTTATGTACACCAATTCACAGTCAATTTGTAAACATATCTGTACAATTTTTCTCTTTTTTTTTCTTTATCCTTGTTGTTGTTGCTTAAGAAATAGCACACAAATTGGGAAATTATTTACTTTATTAAAGCTTTACAGGAAATTTCCCACAACACTGAACAAAGGAACAGAACAATTGAACCCCAGACAGGAGATAAAAGATAAAGTATAAGTGAAAAGGATACAGGAGAGCCACATTATGAAGAGAAGGGGAAAAGAAGATTGAGGAAGAGAGGGAGAAGAGAAAGGAAGGGAGGAGGAAAAGAGAGACGAAACAGGAAAGGTGACAAAAGGCAAGAGTTGAGTGGCAAGGGGACAAGGAAGAGGGAGAGGAAAGGAGAAGTAGAGGGAGAGGAAAACAGAAGCAGGAGAGGGAAAAGAATGGAGAGGAGAGGAAATGAAGACAGGGAGAGTGAGTGGGGAGAGAAGAGAGGTGAAGAAAAGAGGTGAAGAAGAGAGGTGAGGATGAGCGGTGAGGAAGAGAGCGAAGAGGGGTGAGGAAGAGAGCGAAGAGAGGTGAGGAAGAGAGTGGAGAGAGGTGAGGAAGAGAGTGGAGAGAGGTGAGGAAGAGAGCGAAGAGAGGTGAGGAAGAGAGCGAAGAGAGGTGAGGAAGAGAGCGAAGAGAGGTGAGGAAGAGAGCGAAGAGGAAAAGAGCAAGAGAAAAAAAATGAGGAGAGAGCGAGAGGAAAAAAAAGGAGAGGGAGAGGGGAAAAAAAAAGAGGAGAGAGGGAGAGGGAAAAAAGAGGAGAGAGGGAGAGGGAAAAAAAGAGAGAGGGAGAGGAAAAAAGAGGGAGAGGGAAAAAAGAGGAGAGAGGGAGAGGGAAAAAGAGGAGAGAGGGAGAGGGAAAAAGAGGAGAGAGGGAGAGGGAAAAAAGAGGAGAGAGGGAGAGGAAAAAAGAGGGAGAGGGAAAAAAGAGGAGAGAGGGAGAGGGAAAAAGAGGAGAGAGGGAGAGGGAAAAAGAGGGAGAGGGAAAAAAGAGGAGAGAGGGAGAGGGAAAAAGAGGAGAGAGGGAGAGGGAAAAAAGAGGAGAGAGGGAGAGGGAAAAAGAGGAGAGAGGGAGAGGGAAAAAGAGGGAGAGGGAAAAAAGAGGAGAGAGGGAGAGGGAAAAAGAGGAGAAAGGGAGAGGGAAAAAGAGGAGAGAGGGAGAGGGAAAAAAGAGGAGAGAGGGAGAGGAAAAAAGAGGGAGAGGGAAAAAAGAGGAGAGAGGGAGAGGGAAAAAGAGGAGAAAGGGAGAGGGAAAAAGAGGAGAGAGGGAGAGGGAAAAAAGAGGAGAGAGGGAGAGGGAAAAAGAGGGAGAGGGAAAAAAGAGGAGAGAGGGAGAGGGAAAAAGAGGAGAGAGGGAGAGGGAAAAAGAGGAGAGAGGGAGAGGGAAAAAGAGGAGAAAGGGAGAGGGAAAAAAGAGGAGAGAGGGAGAGGGAAAAAGAGGAGAGAGGGAGAGGGAAAAAGAGGAGAGAGGGAGAGGGAAAAAGAGGAGAGAGGGAGAGGGAAAAAAGAGGAGAGAGGGAGAAAACAGGAGAGAGGGAGAAAACAGAGGAGAGGGAGAAAATGGAGGAGGGAGAAAACGGAGGAGAGGGAGAAAAGCAAGAGGCAGGAGAGACAGGATGACAAAGACATGGCAGCACAAAGCAACTGCCCAGGAGGGCAGAAAGCACAATGTCCATCATTACACAAAGGCCTACCTAATCGTCATCAGCGACAGTGATTGTAACACTGGGTCTTCTTCACCTGGCCAAAGGCTGGTGGCCCCTCGGTCCTCTTCCCACTGCAGCCTGGCTTCATCCCCATCTCTCCCAATGCCTCCTCTGCACCCGGTGACAGTCTTCTTGGCGCTTAGCCCGACCCACTATACCCTTCTCTTGCACAGCATACATCGACACTCCGCTGACAATGGATGCTCCAGTGCCACCAATCCATACAATTGCTATGAAGAAAGATAAAGTTTAAGATAGACGCAGACAATGAACAGACAAAATGGACAAGGACGAAACCAACATGAATGGTCCTGGAGGTCAAGGCCCAACACCATCACCTACTCTGAAAGCAAGTGTTAGTTTTTCATGGCATCTACAAGTGTTCACAGCTGGGCAAAGTCATCCTGAGATTCTACCATGGGCGAAGGGATCTTCCTTTGATTGGAGTGCAGCCTTGGCGAGGGAATCAGTGAGCCAAGTTTTGTTCCCTTGGAGGAAACCTGCCTTCAGTTTAGGTCCAAGATATTTTCATCTTTGGTCTTGACTGGTGCAGTTGTTAAATGGTTGAACCACAAACTTTTACAAATTAGTCCCAAAAGGTGACAATATGAAATTACAGATTTTACTTTCAGCCCTTAGTTGCCTCCCCAAAACCATACCAACTGAACCGATCCCTTCCTCTCATGGTGGAAGTTCTGATACTAACGCAGACAACATACAAGAATGCCCTCAATAACTAAATGAACCTAGCATATCATAGCAGCATGACACAGTAAGTACTAACAAAGCTAGAAGGCTATGATGGAAAGTCCTAAGTGTTCCCAAGTCAAAGAGATCTGGGTGTTTGTGCTCTTGATGGAGTGTTTCACAGCAGCAACACTGAGCAGGGAGAACTGCAAAAGCTCAGACAGCAAACTGTTTATGGGAGAGCAGAGAGAGTGTAATGTCTGCATGTCTGCAATACATGCACTCTAGCAGTGCAACTCACCAACGATGTCTGTCTGAGCGCCAATGTTGCCGCGCTCCTCGATAGTGAGGGAATCCTCGTGCTCCATGATAGCAGTCATGGTCAGCTCGGCCTTCTCCCGCACCATCTGGTGCAGCACGCGTCTCTCAGTGGGGTCCACCACACCCCACTCATACAGAGTGGTGTCCAGGCCCTGGGGGGTGGTGTTGTCACCGTTGATGGGGTTCTTGGCAAGGCCAACTCCGCAGATGATCTGTAATCACGGTGGAGATCATCTCATCACTCATGCATGGGACAAATTTCATTGACAATTCAAGTGCAAACATTAAAGCCTGAATGAAAAGTCAGCTCAGCATGAGTCTCGTGCGTTCATTATGAAAAACATTCATTGGGGTCAGCAAAGCATAAGAGCCAGTGGAAAGCGGCAGTAAAGGTAAATTTTAAAACAATTTATGTTCATATGACAATAGAAAATTCTTTCGCATTTCTACAACCTGCTACATTGGGAGCTTTGATTTGGAGCACTCCCTACGGAAATGTTATCCTCAATAATCTATTCCTTCCACCAGCAGCAGCCTCTACTCACAGCAGTGACAACAGGCCGCTCTTCAGGGGTGCGGCACACAGTGGCCCTCATACGGAAACCCAGGTCACTGTCGTCAAGCACCGGGTCTGGAAGTTGTCACATTCAAAGCTAATTACTTCAAATGCATGAACCCACTGTAAAACCCTCCTGGAAAGTACAATGACATTACAGTTTATAAATTCATCAAGGACATTATTCAGATGCATATATCCTGAACCAGACTAATACAATGCCTAAT
>JAWQFJ010000133.1:17933-20433 GCA_034096865.1 Theodoxus fluviatilis | reverse complement strand
CTGGCTGTCTGTCCTGTCTGTCTGTCTCGTCGTCTGTCCTGTATGTCGGTCTGTACTGTCTGTCATAGTCCTGGGTCTGGTCTGTCTGTTCTGTGTCTTGTCTGTCTGTCTGTCTGTCTGTCTGTCTGTCGGTCTGTCTGTCTGTCTGTCTGTCTGTCTGCCTGTCCCTGCTGTCTGTCTGTCTGTCTGTCTGTCTGTCTGTCTGTCTGTCTGTCTGTCTGTCTGTCTGTCCCCCCCTGGGTCTGTCTGTCTGTCTGTCCTGTCTGTCCTGTCTGTCTGGTCCTGTCTGACTGTCTGTCGTCTGTCTGTCTGTCTGTCTGTCTGTCTGTCTGTCTGTCTGTCTCTCTGTCTCTCTCTCTCTCTCTCTCTCTCTCTTTGACAATTTCCCCTTGGTGCCAGCAGTCTCAAAAGGCAGTACCCATTTTTGGGACGAATTAAAACTTATATGTACAAAATGATCGAGTTTTCTTGTATAATGTCTATGCAAATAGATGCGAACTTTGTAGGGATGTCTTTTCTTACGTATCATTTACTGAACAGCGAGGCCCGGAGTGCAGTATAGAAATAACCATCACCTGGATGACGCTTCAAGTTAAAATTCAACCTCATTACGCGGGCCGTGAGATAAAAAAATGGCCATAAGGCACGCGTGTAAAAGTTTGGGTCCTTACTGGCGTGGCAACTGATAACATGGTCTGCTGAGGAATGTTAAATCAGCTGAACAATTGATAACTTCCACATCGTTACTCCGTCTGTTTAATGTTTTTATTGATCATGTGTGTTTCCTGAGTGTTTTGGGTCTGAAAGCATTATTGTTTCCGGTTCACAAACAACGAGGCCCAGAGACGACATCCTGATAACTACAGAGGATAAATAGGCCTTCATCGTTAGCACGTTCAGGTAAGGTTTTTACTCCTATTATTGTCTGTTGTCGGGCTTCATGATCTAGTGGAGGGAAGATCACACTGACCTAATTCGGAGAAGTAGCAAGCGGGTTCTTCAGGAAAGGATGTAGCACTGTTGGATAATATATTTGTCCTTCATATATTATTGGAAAATATTTGTGTATGCAAATAACATGTATGTTGGGTCACTGTGATGTTTGAGGAAAGACATTTTGGATTACACCGTAACATAAGGATATTTGTGGAATATTTGTTGAGAAGAAATGGAATTTCGTGGGTAAAATTTTGGAATATTTTGATAGCCATGGTATAAGATCGGTACGTTTACTGCGTCAGTAGGTTGGGAAGGTCAAACTGATTTCTTTGAATCCTCTGATCGGGATAATAAAGACAAGGCTGTGCAAACTCAGTCACGATCTTATTTTATTAACCTTCGTTAACCTCCTTAATTAAAGAAATCTCTGAAAATAGCGAACAACAGTTGTATGAGAATCTTGCCCAACACAATACATATATAAGGTGCGCTAGCTGTTTGTGCAGACGACGGGTCGCTCTGCTCGTCGGAACACAGTGGATAGGAGTCTCACGAAAATCGGATGACTTTCTACGAAAGTGCTACACACGTAAGGCTTGTCTTCAAGTTAACATTGATGAAAACAAAAGTAGTGGTTTAATACAGTGATGTATGGATTTCATTTGGCCGAGACATGAGAGATGTATTTGGTGAGGTGCAGATTGAAGTGGCAAGAAATACAAAATACCTAGGGAATGTACTCTCTATACTAAGATGTGTCAACTAGATTCAGAGAAGTGATTTTGGCTGTGTTGAGCTAACGCCTCGCTTTTAACTTTCTGATGAGGTCACGGGAAAAGTATAGGCACAGGTCTCACAGATGTTGTGTTTTTTAAATTATTAGATGCGGCAGACTTCAAAACCCTTCTGTTTGTCATGGTGGGCTAGAAATTTTGGGGAGCTGACGACTGTCAGCATTATATAAGGTGTACCAGTGTGGCAGTGCTTTATGAAAGAGCTTCTTAAATCGTTCTTAAGCACACCTAATGATATGGTTTATGGGAGATACTGGTCGTTTTCCTCTTTCCGTTAATGCAAACTAACGCATGGTATTAAGGTCTGGTCTCGAGATTTAAAAATGGAGCGTAATTAACTGTTACCTCTACAGATGCTCTGCCCACAGAAATGTAGTAATCAAGATATTTTTAACTAATGAAAAATCTTGGGCGTTCCAAGTACGAAACATCCTTGTGGAATGTGGTTGGCGCATAGATTGTAAGTTTGGAGCAGTCATACATGCTAATTTCCGCGGGATACATAGACCTTATGGCTTTATTGCGAATAAATCATCAGAGCGTGACTGAACTCGTGTCAAAGCCATGTTCTCATTCTGTGTTAACTTGGACAGTGGTTATATCGAGATCAATTAATATCCTGTGATTCGTCGTATTCACATTTTACGATCTCTTTTAAACATTCATTTGTACTCGGGAGAGGGTGGTGGGAAGTGGTTTCTGTATAGCTTTAATTCTTACATCGGACAGTATTGTCGGGATGCATTCAAATCAGATTCAGGATGGGG
>JAWQFJ010000133.1:0-17927 GCA_034096865.1 Theodoxus fluviatilis | reverse complement strand
GCATTGATGCGCCACAGCGTACATTCCCCAGACGTCCGCCGGCGCATCAGTGCGCCGAGCGATAGTGACGTGCTTTGTTTACTTGCCTAACGCAGTCATCGAGTCATGCTGTTCTAAAAATATCACAGTCTCGTGCAGGGATTACGTGGCAACGAGATCCCCCATTTTGGCGATCGAGGGAACGTGGGCGAATTTTCTGCAAATTTTTTCCCGAAGTTGTGTCTTTGTCGTTTGTGAACAGGACTTTTTTCTATGCCAGTATGGCGACTGACGAAGAAGTTGAAGCGCTTGTGGAGTTATTTTTCTATTCTGACTCTCAGAATATGAATTCGAAGGCTTTACTGACATTGATGTGATGGGAGATGGAGGGATAGAGAGGCAAGCATGTGCTTTGACGATGTGTGGTGGTCTGTAGATGGAGACAAGCGGAAGCTTGATTCAGATGAAAATTTGACTCGGCTGACTTCCCTAGCGCAAGTAATTGTAGGATTTTTTGTTTTGTTTTACCCTAAAACATTTTCAGATGTATTTCCAAGTAATCAAAAGCTGTTGTATTCTTGAATAAATAGAGCAGTGTAGGAAAACACAGTGACTCACAGTGCTACGACCGATGTGTTGTCAGTTATGGTCTGTAGTGTAGATCGAGACTGAGAAGAGCGGAAGCTTAATTCAGATGAAAATGACTTGGCTGACTTCCCTAGCGTAAGTAATTGTAGGATTTTTTGTTTTGTTTTAGTTTTACCCTAAAACATTTTCAGATGTATCTCCATTACTTGGAGACTCTACCTATGCACTTTTGCATTTTCATCAAAAGTTGTTGTATTCTTGAATAGATAGAGCAGTGTAGGAAAACACAGTGAATTTGTTTGTTTTTTGTTGTTGTCTGTGTTCCATGATTTTTAGCAGCTGAAAAAAACATTCTATGGCATTTTCATTAATTGCGCCATGTAGGCCATCCATTTTTCTTCTCACCCTCCAATAATCTACTTCAAAGCTTGAATAGGTAATAAATGATGATTTTTTAAGTAAACATGGTGTGGAATTTGACCACACATAATAAAATTTGTGGCTCTGGGGTAAAGCAATGATGAAAATTGACGGCGCTCTAAAGGTTAAGGCAGCGCTAGTCAGAAAAGGGTTAAGAATCCCAGTCTATTTGTCGCTCACACATGGGTCCAAACTGCCCCTTCCTACCTTGTCAAAGTTCTGGACGGTGTCCAGGGCCTTGAACTCCTGCAGCTTCTGCATGAGGAGGGTGTCCACTTCCAGCGTGTCATTGGTCTCCAGCTGGACAATGATGATGGAGTGGTCTCCTGGCTTGTACTTGAGGTGCGACTTGTAGGGGAAGGCCAGAGTTTCTGGGTAGTCCACACCCTTGTTGGCAAGCAGGATCCTAGGGAGATCAACAACAGACGCCATCTACCAAATGCCTCATGTGAATATATTGTATTTATCCCAGCAAAAGGGGTTTAAAACAAGTGATTAAAAAAGGATAACAAGTTATGAAACAGAAAATGAGAGAATGACCCGATTGTCAGCCCTCAGAGGTAAGAAGAACATGGCACCAGCCTGACTCGACTGCTTTGCATTTCAAAGCATCCGTATGGAAATGGAGGTGCTCTGCCTCCTGGTGGAATGGGCAGAACTAGCAATGGAAAACTACTCAGGGTGCATTATGGTGATACCTAATCATGAAGCCCATCTGTGCTATTCCCAATTGCTAAAGGACTCACTCCATATGTCAGCAGACAGATGGATGGTTAGTTTTACTGCCTATCAGCCTTTGTAGGCTATGTAAGGCAATTGATCACAAGACATTGATAAAGTTGGTTAGAAATATAGCTGGTAAGTTGTGATTTCCTTATTAAGGGGGGACACGGCCTGCAGAATTTCATGAAAAATTTTCTGAAATTGAGTTTCGTGTTAAGCGCGGATTTGGAATCTACAACATCTCCGCTACACGTGTGTGCGATCGATTTTGTTGGCTTAGGTTTCAAAGTATTTTAAACCAATTTGTTTTGTAAGGTACCCACCGCTAGATTTTAAAAAAGTACTAACCAGGAAGCCAAAAATGCACAGATTTGAAAGCTTAGTTTCAGCATCTTCCTTCCAAAGAACGCCACATGTTTGGTATCGCATCGAAGCTTCATTTCCCGGCTTTACGTTGCAACTGTTTCCGGTACCGAAGAATAATTACCGAAGGCACACGAAGTACAAATCGGAGGCCAGTGCAAACCAATGGAAAGCTTCGAAATAACGGCCTGTCTCTCAGCTAGGCTCTGATTGGCCGCTTGTGTGCGTGATCACAGCGTGATCAGGCGGAAGTGGCTGGCGGAAACGGCCGAACCGTACTTCGACTAGCGGAAGTGGTAGGCGGAAACGGCCGAACCGTACTTCGGCTGTTTCCGGCCTGAACGTCGGCCGCCGAAGCAAACATCGCTTGTTTCCGAAGTGTGCTTACAGCGCGCAAAAGTTCGCGCTATCTCGATCGAGACAATTCCACGGAAGATGCAGAAATGGACGGAAAAAGCAAGCCCAGAAAAGAAATTAAGTCGTGTCAACAGCCTCTGGAGGTTGTGATACAACAGCGATCGCGTTCTCATCTACAGACACGGCACTGAACGAAGCTGTTATCACGGCGGAAGTTGCCGTGATTACGCGATTCTTACAGAAAACGGGAATGTTTTGCTACAGGTGATGCTTTTCACCTAATTATCCTGATATTTTGAATTAAGATAATAAGTTGAAAGTTTGCTACAATGATAACAAATAAACAACACATTCAATGAGTTATGTTATTAAATTGTATCTGTTATGGTTCAGTTGTAGTTAACGTTTAATCTTTCTCAAACTTTAAAGTCAATTTTCTCATAATGTGGTTTTTATTTCTACGGTAGTGATTTTCTCCCCAAAAATAAAGTCACTTAGGATTGAGATAGCTTTCTGAAATTGTGTGTGTATATTTATGAATAAATATTGCATTCAATAAGACCAATCAGAAAGGTGTAGCTGAATTTGCTTAATTTTTGTAAAAATTTAATTATGTTATGCCCGGAGCACATTTTTTGGTTACTTGTTCTAAATTTCACTAAAATTATTTAGAAGTGTTAGTAATCCACTTATTATATCTTATTGAATAATATAGACCTTCTTCTTTGTTTACAATCATTGTTGATCATAAAAAGGTTATTAATTAAAATTTCACGGAGGGGAGAAAATTGGTATGTTTATTTTTCAGTTATTTTGCTATAACACAAGAACAACTAAGTCTTCAGCAATAGAATTTTGTTTAAATATACCTTCCAGTGTGTTTGTATTCTGTATAAAATTTCATTAGTATAGCTTTCATATTTGCTGAGTTATGATTTATTTTCTATTAATCCGTTTTTGTACGCCATGTCCCCCCTTAATGCACCTCTTACAAAATGCATAGGGAGACACGGAGGGTCAATTCTAAACCCCAAACCCACGGGGGCGTGCATGCCAGCAGAAGTGACAAGTCTGTATAGTAGAATCTGTTTGCCGTCTGATTAACATAAGTGTCTAGAAAGTTCTGAATACCTGCTAGCTTCTTCATTTCTTCAAATTCTTTTGTACCCTTTCTTCTCCTGCAACTCCATTTCTTTATATTCTTTCTTATCCTTATGGACCATCTGGCACACACTATCATTAAAAAAATATGCAATCCTTCTTGGTTTTTATTTCACCCAGAGAGGTAGCCCACCTAGCCAAGAGCTCGTCTGCCACAGGGGATAAGTGGTCGACGCAACCAAGGTACCATCATAGAGCTACCCAGAGGCCTACCTGGTGAAGAGCTTGTCGTCAGTGATCTGAGACAACTTCATGGAGCTGGACATGGCACAGTCCAACAGGGGCTCGATGTACTCCCCACCTCCCTCCTGCCCATCCGTCACAGCCTTGGTGAAGAAGTTCACCAGATAGGTTGTGGTGCGTGGAGGCACAAACTCGTCAATGTAGGTACGGCACCCACTGTCCCAGGTGACAGCCTGAGAGACAAAGAAACGCATTATACACCGATTCCATACAGGATGAGGTTACCTCCCCCTCCCCTTTTAAAAATCTAAAAAAGTATGCACACATGCACTTGCATGGTGCCACAAAAGGTACATGCATGTATGCAATCAATCACAATTTTTCACATACCCACATCTCATCATAAGGATTTATTTATGGATGAACATATTAAAGCATCATACAAAACACGTAAAATGCAAATGAAGAATCTTACCTCTCAGATTTTCTTTGACTGTTCAAAATACATAGAAGGTGGACAAATCTCTTAATGTATATCTTTGAATTGCTATGCATAAAAGTGTGAAAACTTATTGCAGTAAAAATATCTTCCGATACCCATGTTTCCCCTCAAGCATTCAAACAAGTAATGGGTAAAGTGCCTTGCATGCAAAACCACCATCTCTCCTCAAAGTACAGCATATAAAGAATGCCCATTCACATGAGAAATGTTAAAAGGTACTGACCTTATGCACCAGAAGGGAGTAGAGGCCAGGATGGGTTCTGGAAGGCTCCTTGGTGACCCAGTTCATGGACAGGACCAGCAGCATGTCTCCAGGGCACTGCTTGGCTCCCTCCAGCAGGAAGGCCATGCACTCCACAGGGGAAGACAGCATGGTGATGGTCAGGTCATGCTCACGGTAATGGACCCGAGGCGTGGCTGTTCGGTCTACAGTCTCGGGGCGGCCCGTCTCGAACAAAGTGTACTGCAATATGACATGGCAGTGTCATAATCCTGCATGGAAATATCAGCACAAGAGCATTAGTCAAAGTAGGGCAACGAGTTTTCCCACTCATGTAAGGCAATCAATACTGGTTCAACTAACTAGGTTTGTTTTGTGGACCGTAGTAATTGGGAAAGAATGCATGTGATTTATAGGAAGACTAAGAGCAAAATTTTCCTGCAAATCAATAACGGTTCCACACAAAACACTCTGATAATGACCAATTTTCCAACAGATTCTTTTTATTAGACACCTTCCAGAGTGCAATTTGATGATTGATGTAACAGGATGGATGGTGTTTTATGACCCATCAGCCTTAGTAGGTTATGTAAGGCCATTAACCTTTAGGAGGCCGCCAGAGCATTGATGCCCCACAGTGTACATTCCCCGGACGTCCAACGGCGCATCAGTGCGCCGAGCCATAGTGACGTGCTCTGTTGACTTGCCTAACGCTGCCATCGAGTCATGCTGTTCTAAAAATATCACAGTCTCGTGCAGTGATAACGTGGCAACAAGATCCGCCATTTTGGCGATCGAGAGAAAGCACAGCGAATTTTTTGCGAATTTTTTCACAAAGTTGCGTCTTCGTCATTTGTGAACGGGACTTTTTTCTTTGCCAGTATGGCGACTGATGAAGAAGTTGAAGCACCTGTGGAGTTATTTTTCGATTCTGACTCTCAGAATATGAATTTGAAGGCTTTACTGACATTGATGTGATGGGAGATGGAGGGATAGAGAAAGCATGTGCTTCTACCGATGTGTTGTGGTCTGTAGATCGAGAGGAGCGGAAGCTTGATTCAGATGAAAATGACTCGGCCGACTTTCCTAGCGTAAGTAATTGTAGGATTTTTTGTTTTGTTTTACCCTAAAACATTTTCAGATGTATTCCAAGGAATCAAAAGCTGTTGTATTCTTGAATAAATAGAGCAGTGTAGGACAACACAGTGGTTCGACCAATGTGTTGTGGTCTGTAGATCGAGGAGCGGAAGCTCGATTCAGATAAAATGATTCTGCTGACTTCCCTAGCGTAAGTAATTGTAGGAATTTTTGTTTTGTTTTAGTTTTACCCTAAAACATTTTCAGATGTATAGATTACTTGGAGACTATGCACTTTTGCATTTTTATCAAAAACTGTTGTATTCTTGATTAAATAGAGCAGTGTAGGAAAACACAGTGAATTTGTTTGTTTTTTGTTGTTGTCTGTGTTCCAATATTTTTAGCAGCTGAAAAAAAAAATTTCCATGGCATTTTCATTAATTGCACCATGTAGGCCATCCATTTTTCTACTCACCCTCCACCAACAACCAGGCAATAATGACAGAACATTTCTTCCACACATTCTGAAATGTTTGCACATCAAACATCCACAAATACACCAACTTGTTTCTATTTGTGCTTACCTGCAGGGCCTCGTAATATTGCATCACCTGGACCTGATCTTTGAACCTGTGCTGGCCGCAGCGTGGAGGTTTGAGATTGACATCCGTTCCCCATTGGCGGTAGCTGCCTGTGGCAGTGGTGTAGGCAGCTGCCTTGTCCAGAAAGAAGCTTCCTGTCTGCAAGCACACATGACCCTGGCCATCAACCACCCTGTCACAGCCACAGCCCTCGTCTTACGCAAAACCTGCTCCTGTACCACTGCAGTCTAAAAGGTACTTCAAATTCAAATATGTTTCTTTCAATCATTTTCTCAGTTACTTTAAGCTTTGGATATGATCATGTGACATTCTTTTATCCTCACTAGCTCTGAACTGATCAACAGTCCAAATGGGGTGACCTTAACCCTCTGCGCGCTGTCGGCGGTCATAACCGCCGACGTTGTTACCTCCCCTCACAGCCGTCGGCGGTTACAGGCGACAGACGGATAGGCATGTTTGAATCTGGCGCCGTTTGCTATGAATCTTGGGATTGTGAGAGCTCTCTACACATGGAGACTGCGCAGAAGAGCCTCGCTTTCATAATAACAGTCGCCATATTTTTTCACTGCAAGTGCGCGAATTTATAGCGAATTTAGAAGTTACCGATCGAGGTAGACACGCTGCTGTGCAATTTCGACTGCGCACGCTGGCCGGTGGCCCAGAAATGGCTGAGCTCGATCCTGATGAAGAGCGAATCTTTGAAATATTGTTCGATTCTGACTCGGAAGAAGAATTCCATGGCTTCACAGAGGAAGATTTCTTCGAGTTTGCCACAGACCGACAGTGACTGAGTGACTGCTGACAAAATCGAAGTTGAACCAGCCCAGTCCAAGATTCCGTCTGCGTATGACCACTCATGGTTGCTGTGGCAAACTCGACCAAATCTTCCTCTGTGAAGCCATGGAATTCTTCTTCCGAGTCAGAATCGAACAATATTTCAAAGATTCGCTCTTCATCAGGATCGAGCTCAGCCATTTCTGGGCCAGCGTGTGCAATCGAAATCGCGCAGCAGCGTGTCTACCTCGATCGGTAACTTCTAAATTCGCGCATGGACTCTCCTCAACATGTGCCCGATGAGGTATCTAAATCGAATGCTTTTCATCTCTATTTCAATTAATAAAGTCGTTGACTTGATGGTCGACGAAACGAATCACTACGCTGGTCAAGTGAGGGCAAAGAAAGGAAGCGATGAGGGAATTTATTCTCGAGTAAGTCAGTGGCACTCGACACGTTTTTTATTTGTGTTGTCTGGTTTTTTTCCTTATCATATTGTATTGCATGGACATAACAGAAGAGGGGTCTCGGTTTTTGGGCACGCCCAGAAAATAACTGGCTGCAGGGAGTAAAAACCGTGAAAAATTATTGGCGTCCAGAGGGTTAAAAACACTCCCATAGAATGGACCTTTCAAAGACTACTACCAGTCATCTTGAATATGGCTTCATCACCGAGTACACCAAGTAAATCTAAATATTTTATATATTTATATTTCTGTCACATTCCTGCAAATAATTAAAACCAATCATTACACTTCAGAAGAAGCCCTCGGTAAGTAAAGCAGGTTTAGACTATCAGTTCTCCATTAAGGGTTAAGTCAAGGCATGTTTTACATATATGGTCAAGAGTACGCAGGTGCTGAGTACGCCGATTTCACTACCCTACCTCAAAACAGAGCCTCTTTCTCCTCACACTGTCAACTCACACAATCCAAACTTGTTTCATGTTGTTGACAAAAGATCGATGTTTCTGCACGTGTTTGATGCTCAATGAATCTTCTTCAACTTTGATGTTTTTCATGTTTTGCGCGAAAGATTGAATGCTGTCAGTGAGAGAAGGTGTGACATGAAAATTGGCTGCGGTGTAAAGTTGAGTTAAGACGAACGCTAACCTCTAATTTGACTAACAATTATGGTTTTATGTCATTTCTTCTTGACCTAGAAGCAAAAATATCATTAATACTTGGATGTTGAAGCTGCAATGAAGTTTTTGTGTTGAATAGTTTATCTTTTGTGGCTCTTTTTCTGAATGAGTGGTGGTGTCAAGTTAAGATGAGACTCCAAACTGTCTTCTTCAAATACAACTAAACTAAAGATTACATTTAGTTTTTCTTTTCTGTACAGTTTAGACATCACCTAATGCATCATATTTATGTGAAATGAAGAGTGTATCATTACTGTATCAGAAAGTTTATTTTGAAATATCTGTGTCACACCAATACTCAGCACCTCTGTACTCTTGACCATATGCATATTTGACTACAATGATTTCACTCAAGGATTTGTCATATTTCAAACATCACAACAAACATGACCAACAAATCATAAATCTTAAGCAAAGCAACCAGAAAGAAACCACAGCATGTCTTTTCTTACGATTTACTCACTTTGCTATGTTCTCACAACTATGAGAGCAATGCTATAGAGTACCACTGGTAACATTTCTATTAATCATGGAGTAAATCTGTACCCAGTTTGGAAAAAAAAAGCCCACACACTAGTACTTTTGACAACAGCATCCATGATCACTCAACAGCGAACTGCCAGTGCCATTCCAAACAATAAGTACTATAAGCTACTATGGTTTCAATAATAATTCATTTTCATCCAAATAATTCATATGAGTTGTTCTCCCGAGTTCGTGACTGGATGGGGTGCTCTATTAAAGTTTCTTATAACCAGCTATTTTTTAGTTTTAGGCAAAGAAACATTGCATCAGGAGGTTGTACATATGTCCAAGAAACACCATGAGCAGTGGGATTTGATGAAAGTAAAGTTTGTGCATGTTAGAGTAATAAATAATGTAAAATTGTCGTCAAAATGGCGGCCAAAAAGGGGAACGGCTGACCCAAGACGCTCCACAAACTATCTGCAGCAAAGTATGCCATTGGTGTTTAAACATTCTGCTGTGAATCTGTTAATTAAAGTTTTATTTAGCTTTTCCCAGCAAGAAAACCGCGATGTACAATAACTGTACGTGAAAATCGACTTCAAAGACAGGGTAACGCACGCTTCATGCGAGGTCACAAGTGGACTTGCTTTTTTCACAAGCCGCTTCCTCCCGAACGCATTCAACACACACCGCTAGGTTTTAAAATCGAAAATACTGATTCAATACATCAAATTCATACAGAAAACATTAGCGTTTTGTGTGCGATGTAAACAATTTTTTTTCCTTCAATGAAGTCACAGATGAAGCGTGCATTACCTTGATTTTAAATCTAAAACTGCGAACAGGAATCTGTCGTCTGTTAAAAAAAAGTACTACTACTGCTGCTGCTTTTTTGGTTACATTCTCTGATACTGTAATGACTAAGCTGTCCAAAAATGACACTAAGAATTGCTAAAGTGAATGTTTAAAATTTAGTCCATTTTCCTGGTTTTAGTCACGAACTCGGGAGAACAACTCACATACTTGACAAACATATGTGTACATCAGAAAACGCAAAATCAAAAAGCTATTCACGATGTCTTCAGGCACTTGATAACAGCCAAGATCAGAACCAGTCACCAGTTATGAATTGCAGATGAGTTTACACCATCACAAAATGCACTGTAGGAGGGGGGAGAAGAGTCCACCTGCTATTACCAAGTCTGTAGTCTCAGCAAAATAATGACTATTGCATAATTTCTTTTCCCATTTTCAGAAGACACAGAAAAAGTTTCACAGGCATCCAGTTTTAGCAAATAAAGGCAGCAGATTCCAGTGAGTAGGCAATAAGGAGAAAGAGATGAACAATTAAGTCGAATCAAAAGTGACAGCATGATACAAGGGTTCAGAACACTCATTACAACACATTCTGAACAATACATTCTACTGCATTAAAAAGTCTATGTTTATGCAGAAATGACAGCACACCATTTCTCTAGCACCATTACATTCAACACAAAAGCATCTGGAAAATCCATACGTATCTATTGCTCACACTTAAGCATTGGGGGAAGAGGAGAGAGAGAGAGGGGGGGGGGGGGGGGGGGGGGGGGAGGAGGAGGGCACCTTAGGATTGTCAAAGGAGACTGAGCAAGGTTAAACATCACAAAAATTGAAATCCATTTTCAAACCAATATGTGAATCATCTTACATACCATTACCACAAATACAGCACTCAAGTCTCCAGCAGATTAAATCTTTTTAGGGGGGAGTTGATACAACCCTACCTAAAATAAAGAGTGTCTTATGAGGAATACACCCCCAAGGCATTTGGTTAAGACGATAAGAGATCTTGAACTGTACAAAAATTATATCGGCACAAGGAGAAAAGGTTGGAGTGACACAAGAAAGCTATGAAAATCACAATAATGAAGGTGGACAAATTTAACATTACTGATGCACAAGGGAAAAGAGAGGAAAGCTCCAAGTATTCCAAGTAGTGAGTACAAGCATTTATGAATATTTCTGACTGCATGTCCACTCAAATTATAAGGCTTGTTCAGGAGTACAAAGCGCTGCATGAGCGCTTCATGTTGGCAATTGAGCGCTCTTTGCCTCTCGTGAACACCTACAGATTTAGTGCAGGGCTTCACTTGTTAAAGGGGAGGTAAATCTTCTGCGCCATTATGTTGTGTTGCTAGACACTAAGAAAGTGTTTTCTTTGCCACAGGCATCATTTATGCACGTTTAAATGTATTCTGCATGAATAAAGTCCACTACTGTGTCATCCTTACTTGCCATTACTCGCGCATACAGAGAGCTTGGGGCAAATAAACCCAGTTCTTGCTGACCACGCTGCCCAGGAACGTGAAGCGGTCGACGTCCTCTATGGCTTGACTATCAATGGTGATGGGAGCTTCCCTGGAGGCGTTCACTCGGAGGCTTTTGGTCTTAGGGTCGTTGATCTCCAGTCCTGTTCTCTTGGCAATGTCATGCAGCCTCTCCGTCTTTGCTTGCATGTGCCCATGGGTGTGTGACAGGAGGCCGATGTCGTCTGCGAAGTCCAAGTTTTCCAGTTTGCCAGTGAGTGTCCACTGAGAGTTATTTTATCATCGACGGCCAATGCGGAATCGAAGACGCCGTTTTGAAAATCGTGTGAATCACCTCGGATCTGTGATGCACAGCGCTGCTCAGCGCCCTCAAATTGCTGTTCAGGAGTTAAACACATGCAGCGCTGCGCCTCCTGAACAAGCCTATAATGTACCACTGGGGAAAAGAAAAGCATAATGAGCATTCACCAATGCAATTAAAATGGTAAGGAATTGCAGGTGTCCTGAGAAAAGTAAAAATCCTATGACTGTGTGGTGTGGCTAATCACAACAATGGGTAAAATACCTTTTGACGTTTTGGTGTGCGATTACCCCCTCCATGGGGAGCATTTTGATCCTCTGGCTGCTGGTTAGAAATAGAGCGACATAACATTCAGTGGCATTCTTGGTTGCTCTATCAAGGAAGCCCCCCCCCCCACATGCTTGATACTGCCAGCAGTCAGCAGATGCATTAATTCATGCTTGAAGAAAGTGTTGGCATCTCAGGACATAAATCACAGGAAGCATGTAACATGGATTAACTAAACGAAGAAAACACTTATTGTTATATGTTTCATTTTTCTTGGAATCCAACTATCATGAGTGGCTTGGCACATAGAACACAAACACTTCAAGAATTAAAGCTAAGGCAAACAACAACAAAAGTGGTTGTGGTTATAACCCCACTGACCCCTTCTCTTTCTGCATACCCAAAAGAAACTTCAACATTTATTTATTAGACCAGAGGCCAGAAAGAAAGGAAGAAAAAAAGAAAGAAAAAGAAAGAAAGAAAGAAAAAAAGAAAGAAATAAAAAAAAGAAAGAAAGAGAGAAAGAAAGAAAGAAAGAAATCAACAGTAAACAAATTATCCACTCCCTAAGACTGCTCTGGGAATCAGTTACCCATGTTCACCAAAAAAATTTCCAGCTAAAGAGAAATATTGATTTATGACAATCGGACCGCTTCTATAAGCATTAAAAAAAAGTTCAGATTGACCTACTTGACACCCCCACCTTTTGTTGTTGTTGCCATGGGAATTGCTGTAACCACAACTATTTTGTTTTATTTTCTTTAACTTTACTCTTTAGTGCTGTCAGAATCCACAACCAGACTTAGTCATGAGTAGTGCCAAACACTCTAGAGGTTCAGGAGAGTGAACCTCTGTCCAAATGCCTGATCGAGCTCTGGATGATATCCCCAAGTTCTGGGGGCGTTTGCAGGGGGAGACCAATTCCCGATGTCACCCATTTTCACAAATCAGATGTAGTGAATACATCTTTCCATGCTTCTTTCAAGATAGTTTAGCAGCGAGCGTCAACAGCCCACCTCATGATCTCATCTTACCTAAACCACGAACTACATGAATATTTATTTCCCACTCTCCCCGAGTGTGTGTGTGTGCGTGCGTTCGTGTGTGTGCGCGAGCGAGCGTGAGAGCTGGTGCACCTTTTAACAGGAGCGGCACATCAAGTCATTCCCTACTGTCTTATGTTGTTGTCATCAAATGAGGTCACCGCAGCACCAAAGACCATACATGGCAGCACTTCCTCGCTATGAAATCCAAGGGAGGTAATTACAGAAAAGGAAAAAAATTCCGCAGTCAGGCGCCAAGTACAGGGTGACACAAAAAAAGTATCATCACCAACATTCGAATAACTTTCGAAATTTTACTCAGATCTACACAAAACTTTGGTGTCATTAGGTCAAGTGTATGTAGCAGACATCCCTAAAGTTTCACATCTGTACTTCAAAAACTCTCTGTGTCACTGGCGATCCAAAATGTGCTCCAAGTGTGCTCCCTGGTGCTGCAAACACACTTGGACCCTCTCGCACTCCTCCCTTGGGATCGCTTTTATGGCTGCTGTGATTGCTGCCTTCAGGTCTGGGATGGTCTGGGGGATGTTTACATACACCCTGTCCTTTAGGTATCCCCCACAGATAAAAATCTGGGGGGTTCAAGTCCGGTGAATGCGGCGACCACTCTGGGTCACATCTGCTGCTGATCAGTCGGTCAGGGAAACGCTGCCATAGCCATCCGCTGCCGTAGCCATCCGCTGCTGTAGCCATCCCTCGCTTCCTCATGTCTTCAGGTGTAAGCTTTTGTTTAATCTGTATTCTGTAAGGATACAAGTGGAGTTCTGAGATCAAAATTCTCCTCACGGACTCCCGGTTGATTCCAAGATCTTGACTTCGACGACGCACAGACTTGCTTGGGCTGCGGGCAACAGTCTCTGACTGCAGCAACGTTGGGTGGTGTCCTTGATGATTTTGGTCGTCCAGAGTGTGATTGTCTGTTAGTGTCTTTACCATTTAGGTTTAGCACAGTCCCATGGGTTCTGAACTTGTTGACCCAACTGTAGATCGTCCTGTGGAGAGGAAATTCCCGACATTCGAACCGTTTTCTGAATTGCAGCTGAGCTGCATGAATAGACTTCAGCCGAAAATATGCCTCGACTATAAATGTCTTTTGCTCAGTGGTCCAAGGCATCTCGAAGTTCTACTTTGGTGCACTCACAGAGCAAGGCTTCTTCTTGATGAATTGAAAAAAATTAAAAGAATTGATGGAATATTTCAAAAGTTATTCAAGTTTAGGTGATGATACTTTTTTGTGTCACCCTGTACGAGTCCTGATGTAAATCACGGATCTATATAAATATGGGACGGGTGAAGTAAACTTTTATAATATAATTCGGGCAAAGTGTGCAGATATCAGAAACGTCGTTTTCTTTTTTAAACATCCCCATCATAAGCGTAACTCCATTGCTGGGTTTAAGTTGCAGAAGTAGGACAATGTCGTACGGACACAGGGTCTGCGCTTTTTAGTGGGCAGAGTGGCGCCTGGCTGCGGAAGTCTTACCATAATTTTGACTAGAAAGTTTAGAGATCCAGATTAAACAGAGACAAGTCTGTCTTCAACGATGTGTCGTCTGGCCGAATCGAGAGCGCCAATGTCACCTCGCAGTGTTCTGAGTGTGCCGATTGGTCGAGCACTGTACGGAGAGTGAGTACGGTAGCCGGAAGCATTTTACTTCAGTTCAGACGATAATTTAAAAAAAATGAAACTATGATTTCGAAAGAGGTCGTTGCTTGTCGTACTGGTCATTTGCCACCCTGCTGGTTTGAAAAACCAATGTCGAGCCAAACAATAATGAACAATGCACCACTGATACAGTCGTAGCAGTGTTCGTAAAGTGACGTTAGGTCAATGACCTCACAGTCATAGTCAACTTGTAGTTATACTACTGCACTCATTAAATATATAAATGACCATGCATGATCAACTGGTGACTGACTGCGCTTCAGTGTACATTCAGTCGTTCGCGTGGAATACGAGGTTTCACGTTTTCCACTCCAAGTATACGCTTGCAGTCATCCAACCTTACACAAGCGACAACGCGAGGAGTGTGTGGGTGCGATACACTCTTAGTCATACAGAATGAATATCGAAGTTCACCTCGTGCTCTCTGCTGTAATTTTCTGTCACGCGCTTTAGTAACAATACAGAGTATATCGAGCTCGTAGATCATGACTGACGCAAAAAACAAGACAGCTACGACAGTTGCTGTGCTTTTAGTGCATACGCTTGAGATTTAGTTTTGGAATATCCTCACCACCGGTATACTCTAGCTTGGACAATTTAAGTGCGTAAGCACTAGTTTCATTCTTAATTATATCGACAACGACGTATGAAGATGACGAGAATGTGTCAATTTGTTTCCATTATCAGCTTGGCAATGTTGAATGTAATTTGTCAACAGAAACGTGGAACCCAATTCCTCACAGACAAGCACATTTTAAGTTACACTACCAGGTCATCCAAGTGTAAAAACATGGACATTAATTTTGTTACTAATCGCGCCGATATGGTCAACAGATATTGAGGCTTTGAGCAGAGAATTAAATTTGTTTGTACAATTGTAGGGAGCGCCGCCTGCAGTGCAAGGGAAAAACGAGTGATGACATTCTTTGTCTGGACAGGAGCTAAGATTTCTATGGCTAGCACAAATATCCCGACATCTAAGCCGTTTGATAAACTAAACCATTCCCTTGGTAAATTTCTGAACGAAACCCGCACTACAACAGGATTGTACATCATTTCAAACCACGTCAAATGATCACGGTTTTAAAAAACGAGTCAAGTTCGTTGACGAGTGCACCGACCCAAATATACTGTTCTTCTACAATGTTGCAAAGAAAATCTGTCGGCGTAGTATGTAGTTTCCACTCAAATTAGCGTTATAATCAGCAACGAAGCTCCTATCAGAAATAATCAGAGAGGGGAAATATTTTTTGAAGCACTGCGCATTTTTCAGCGCCGACACTGCGGATCGATCAAACTTACTAACCTGTTTTTCCTTCATCCTGGAAAACTTCCTAGAGGCTCTGCTCGGTAAGAAATAATTCTGGAGAGGAACGTGCTTTCAAGTGCGTTGTCCTGCGCTGGTAGATGTAGATCCACAAACTGTTTCACAACAGCAGGAGAGAAAATTTTATAGCAGACAACCCAAGCAACGCTCGCTGGTTCGCAGCCGGTTTCGACTGCCTCAGCCTCGCTCTCGTCGGACGGCCGCCGTGTTCCGGTTCTAGACCAACGCGTGTTTGAGGGACTATCATATAACCTTATGACGTTTTCTATCGATTCTTTCCAGATCCTAACTCTCTGTTGCGAGTATCTGCAGAGAGACATGCATATATATTATATATGACTAGAAATGTCTTTACTCGTGTCGAACAACCATTGCTCGAACCTAGTAACCCTACTCGTACAAAATAAAGAAAAGTATAATCGTGTGTGCTAATATAATTTAGCGCTGTATTTATACGCCACAACTGATGACTACATAATAGTTTTGCAGTATCATAACAGGCTCCACAGCGCTGCGCCCCCGTGAGCGATGCTCCCCGTGTTTACAAGTTTGTCGCTGTTACCACCATTATTACTGAGGTCTATTTTCCCCGTTTCAAAACCGAAACAATTCGATAGACGCTCATACATTGGTTTCGGATATCTGCATGGAGATTCTACAATCTCAGCACGTGCAGATCCTCTAGCTACTTGGTATGAAAAAAGTGCTTGTTGCGAAAGGGCCTCTGTGTGGGACAAACACATCGTTGGAAGCGGTTTGCAGACAAAGAGGGACGTCGCCTTCCTGCGGAGAGAAGATACGTGATAGGCTTCCTGTCGAACTAAAACCTGGTGCCTGTAAGCAGGTTGAGGTTGTTTACATCAAGCGAGTCTTTGTGTGAAGAATCCATTTTATGCCTACCATCACTCCATTGGAGTAGTTATCGAACCATCACGTTTGAATATATTCATCATTGATGCTTTGTTAGGATGTAGGCGTAGATCTTAGTAACATATCGCGAAATGTTATGGGTAAAACCATATGTATGGTCTTTGGTGAAACTCCTTGCAACTGCAAGGTGGGGTGGGGGTGGGGTATGGGGGTGGATAATGAAATGAAAAGTCATCCTCCACTCACCATTATCTTAGTCCCACCCAGAATATCCAGAAGTAATTGCAGCCTTCTTATTTTCTCAGCTGAGTGTGATCAAAATTAAGCGTTTGAAAGGCAATGTTCATCACAAAGTTCCTACTGATTTTTCGATTCAGTTCTGCTGATCTTAAAAGCATGTATCACCACCACTGTCACTATCATCGCCATCATCATCACTAACATTGCCACTATAACCATCACTGTCACTATTACCACCACTGTCACTATCATCACCACCATCATCACTAACACTGCCACTATAACCATCACTGTCACTATCACCACCACTATCACCACCACTATCACCATCACCACCATCATCATCACTCTGTCACTATCACAATCACTGTCACTATCATCACCACTATCACTATCACCACCACCATCATCACCATCACTTTCATCACCACTGTCACTCTCACCACCATCGCCACTTACACCATCACATCATTACCACCACCATGACTTTCATTATTATCACCACTACCACCAAACCTATCAATATCACCACCACCACCATGAATATTACCACCACTATCAAATCACTACTACCATCACTATCACCACTACCACTTTCAATATCACCATCATCACCAATTACAGGATCACCACTTTCACTATCACCACCACTACCACAAAATCTATTAATATCACCACCATCATTATTAATACACCACCATCACAATTACGAAAAGTCAAAACTTGCGTTGGGTCATTTCAGAGATATACATGTAGTCGTGTGTAACATGAGTTGGGGTTAACTGCTTTATTCTTATTTTTAATACTTTCATTAGCCCTCTAGAATCGATCTGTTGCCGATTATACTATGCAAATCAACAAATAATAATGTGTAAAAAAGATACTTATATTAGCCGAACTAAATAGGGTTGCAATAACCCAATACAGGCGTACCACACATCACTACAAAGCTCGTTGTCTCTACTTTCTTGAGGATTGCTGTACTGGAATTTCTAAGTAGCGTCGTCTGCCTAAGAACAGAAAGTGAATCTGTGACTTAATTAACAGAAACCGAGGCTGGACCAATCAGAAGTGGCGTGCTTACGCTTGTGTAGCAATCCCCACACGTTTCATCGCAGTTTTTAATCAAATATGTGTAACTTCCAGAATGTTTAAGCCACAGGATAATGTTGGCACCATTGAAAAGCTTAAAACTCTCAGTTTTAAAATGGTGCCACTAATTCCAACAAATTAAAAAAACAAACTCACCCTACTTATGACTTATTTTACAGTGTTCCATGGTCACAAGTACATGGCCTCCTACCGCTTGTTGCTGTGGCAAA
>JAWQFJ010000132.1:12500-58321 GCA_034096865.1 Theodoxus fluviatilis | reverse complement strand
GCCTAATAATTAAGTTTGAAACAGTTATCTTCCATAGTTCAGGGTCAAGGTCACTTCAAAATATGTATACAATCCAACTTTGAAGAGCTCCTGTGACCTTGACCTTGAAGCAAGGTCAACCAAACTGGTATCAAAAGATAGGGCTTGCTTTGACCTATATACCACTTGTAGCTAAGGTCGCCATTCTCAATAACGTGGGAGAAAATTGGGAAAATGTGAAAAATGACTGTTTTTGAGACCACATTTATGGCTCCTGTGACCTTGACCTTGAAGCAAGGTCAAGTCACTATGCATGTTTTTTGAGGCCTTGTCATCATACACCATCATGCCACATTTGGTATTGATAGACTTAATAGTCTCCGAGAAAAATCCAACGTTTAAGTTTTTTACGGACGGACGCCCGGACGCCCGGACGGACGGACGACACGGCTCAGTACATAGACTCACTTTTGCTTCGCATGTGAGTCAAAAAGGCCTATATTTTAACATGAAATTTTCTTTACATGTGCACCATACATTGGCAATCATAGCAAGCCACAGATCTCAAACATAGATATTTTTTCAAGAGAGTTCTGCATTTTACTAATTCATTCATGCAAACTGATGTCAATTTTGGAGTAACAGCCCAGTTTGTTGTTACCTTTGTAAAACCCAAATAAAAAAGTATTCCACACTAAAAGTGCGGTTCATGTCGATTCTGAACATATATCACACCTCTTTGCAAAGTTTGCGGGCAATTGAAGCAAAATTTGCCTTGCGATCCACAAAATAAGACAGCACTGGTACCTCCCTCATTAACTGGATGACTTGATTTATCATACCCTCATAAAGAAAATCATATTTCAAAAAGCATTTTCAGTGCAGTATGAGCTCTGATCTTCAGAATACCTGTAGACAGATGGCTGGAGATCATTTCTATGGATAAAACTCATTTTGTGTCGTTTTGATGAAATATAATGTTTTGAGAGGTTGAACCTTGCCTTATGTGCTTGGCAGCAAGTTTTTTTTTTACAGAAAAGAGTATAAGGGATCCTTGATGATCATACCACTCTTTCTGGCAAGTTAAAACTTCCCCAAGCTTCATGGTAGTTCCAAAAAGTCGTTCTTTTATCCACCTAAAGGTGCAAAATGTTCGAGAACTACCAAGAAA
This sequence comes from Theodoxus fluviatilis, assembly GCA_034096865.1. Classification (NCBI taxonomy): domain Eukaryota; kingdom Metazoa; phylum Mollusca; class Gastropoda; order Cycloneritida; family Neritidae; genus Theodoxus; species Theodoxus fluviatilis. Next base: position 57,171 of record JAWQFJ010000132.1, on the reverse strand, counting down.
TTAAGTGATCTTTCGGCCATGAACTTTGTTGTCATTCAGTCCCCGGAAGTAATGTCAAAATATTGTGATTCTTAAACCAGGATTTCTTCTTTCTTAGTGTGTGTGTGCATGTATGTATGTATGTATGTATGCAAGTCATTTATAGAGCGCCTGAATTCAGCACTTCTGCTGCTCTTCGGCGCTTTACACAACAGCATATTGTCGTTTCAGTCTTGGAATGGAAGAGGAAGGTCTTTAGGCCTCTTTTGAAGCTGGACAGAGATGGGGCAGCTCTGAGTGGTTCTGGGAGAGAGTTCCACAGCCTTGGGGCGGTAGAAACAAAAGCTCTGTCTCCCCATTTTTTGGACTTCACTTGGGCACATCTGAGAACACTATCGGCCGATCTGAGATCGCGGGCTGGTTTATACAGATTAGTGCATATATTTTGGATTCTTATTTTCTATTTTCTAATTGTACACAAATTTGGGTATTGCAGAAAAGTTCTTGCTTTCTTTGTGTCTACATAATTAGAGAGCTAATCTTCATTCATATAAATGGAACCCAATATTTAATCGACTTCTGCCATACAAATTTTTTAGCACAATAATAATTGTGAAAAAATATTCATAAATACCAAATCAATGCTTCTCTGCATCCATTTGAGGCATGCATGACTAGGTAAAGATGGTGTAGCAACAAAATCACTATCCCCAATCATTACCACTTGACTTCAGCATACACCTCTTCATCAAAAATGCATACAGAGAACAAATGATTGGTCTCTGTTCATGTCCAAGCACACAGACAGACTGATGCCACTGCAAGGCCCAACAAAGAACATATGGTGATGCTGCCCCACAGAGATCATTAGACATTCATTTGCTCAGTGCTACTCCTTTTTCTGAAAGGTAACAAGACTAATTTGAAAGACCAGCGGCACAGCATTTACACAATGTACACTTGACAGATGTAGGCTCCTCTGGGATTGAAGTATCCTTTCAGCGTTTTAGGTCTTCTCTGCAAGCTGGGCCTCAAACAGATCCAAAAGCCTCTTGATTTCAGCTCTGGGACATGTAAAGGAATCATTACCAGTGATGAATGCAAACTTGCTGAGACACAAAAAGCTGTGGCTTTTCAATGTGACCACAAACTAGCCCTCTCACAGAAAAACAATTATGAAATAATGATGACAAGGCAAGAATGCTTATTACTTTAGGCCACAAAGAGAGAGAGATGGAAGTAAGAGACAGAGAGACACACTCGGAAACACATTCAGGCAGACAGACACAAGGAAACATATTCATAGGCACACACACACACTCACACACACTGAGAATTTGTCAAGTACAGTATCAATCACCTTCTCAACTTAAGGGGAGACATGGGTAAACGAGACAATTTTTTAACTGCAACGAGTTTTAAAACTTTCATGCATGGCAATTCAAAGATATACATGAAAATAAGGGAAAACCACTTTTGCTCAATGGAAAAAAAGTAGTAGGTCATCTGTTAATTATTTAAATAACACATAATTTTCTATCTTTAAAAAAAATGTACAGCTCAGAATCTATATATATCAAAATTAAAATATTGGTTTCCTTACATCTGTCATTTCAATATCAAAAATTTGTCACATCCTTTTGGGAAAATTCCAAATATTTTTAAAAAGGATACTTACTTAGTTTATTTACTCAAAATAATCTCCAGTCTTAGAACTTGTTTAGTGTATAGCTGCTGACCTAGAGGCTCATTTCACAAACCCATGTGACAAAATGTTCCTACATGCATGAAGTATACACCCTGAAAATTACAGATCTCTACAATTGCTCTGAATATTTTCTGAATCATTTCTAGTTCACAAAAAGTTGTTTTCAAGAAAGCGTAAAAAAGAAACCTTGGGAAAACTTGCTTTTTCTATCTTCTATGTATTTCCAATAGTGCCGGCAAAAATTCTCAAAGGGGCAAGGTTCTTCCTTTGCATTTAAAATGTTTTCTAGCATGTTTTGAATAGAGAGACTATTGGAATTACATTGCAGAGGGTTGAAACAACTCAAAAATGCTCATAAGTCAAAATCACCCAAATTTGACAATTTGACCGTTTTTATAGTGGTGTCTCCCCTTAAACAAATATAGATGGATGGATGGAGTTTTACAGCCTTTCAGCCCCTGCAGTCTATGAAAGGCCATTAACTCACTGGAGTTGTGGCTAAATATTGTGATTGTTCTCGGAATAGTAAGTTTTTCATGCATTTTCAAACATATAATAAAAATACAAAGGCATAAGATAACAAGACAAATTATATCTCAAATGAAAGCTCTTTATTTACTCTTTACATCCAAAGAATGATCTAAATGACTAAAAGTGCTAATTATGAATTACACACCATAAAATTGAGTGTGTACATGCGCAAAAATGAAAAAGTAGGAAAAAAACAGTTCACTAGCTGTTATGGGAAGCATACAAGCACTCAGAAAATGAAAAACTTTAAATTTCAATATCCAAGTAATGCAAATATTTATAAACATTTAGTATAGATAAGTACAAGCAGATGGAAGCTTGCAATCAATCAAATCATTAAAAGCTTACGATTCCAGAGAACAATCACAATATTTAGCCATGACGCCTTTGAACCATTGTGACCTGTTTGCTGTTTTGAAGATTCTGTGTTTTCCTGCTGGCGGATACAGCAAAAAATTTGTTCCTTCTATTCAATGATCATTGACTTTGATTTCAAGATCGCTATCATCACTTTCATCATACTCTTCTTCTGATAGACAATGTATAAGAGCATCTTCCTCATCAGAGCTGTCAGAAATCGCAAGTTCCAGCGTCTCTGTTTGTCGCTCTCTCGCCATTTTGTCAACACGTAAACCATATGCACAAAAGTTACGATTTCTGATCATTGGTCTAAAAGATCTACTAAAGGGAACTAAATCTGCTTGCACATTCCTTTAGTTACACAGGCAAACAAGATTTATTTCCCTTAGACCAGTAGAACCAGAGCGAGAACTTTGCAATTGCATCGCAAACAATCTCGCGATATGACTCTGGCGGGAGGACGCCTATTGCGATATTTTTCGCGATACGACTCCAGTGAGTTAAACACAAAAATCACCATAATAGTTTCCAGTAAATGCTAATCAAGTCACAATATCCCTACTTATTCACTTCTTACGAATGGTGTAGGGAGATGAGGTTGGTCTATTCTTTTAACCCCCGACCTACATAACATTCTAAACCTAATTCTTAATCCAAAAATTATTTTGTCCATCTACGACAAGGATACATTTGTCCGGCAAGCTTGTAGACAGGAGGCATGTGCTTGCTCAGTTCCTCACACTTGGCCATCAGGGCATACATGGACTGTAACGAAGGAAAGAGGATTTTAGCCGCTCAGTTACAGCAGATACCTTTCTCAAACAAATATACACTGGCAAATTAGATTACTGATGATCAATACTATTCTTCATTCACATCAGTACCACCAACATAAGAAAACTCAGAGAAAACCACAGATGTGTTGCTGTATTGGTGAATATCCCTTATGGTCTATCTCCACCTCAAGCTGTGGCTAAGCCCCATCTTCTCCAGCTTTATTTTCCTCCTCATTGTTCTAAACTTATCCATCATATGACAACCTTGGGGCAAGGATGTATGTTGTTCTTCACCTACCTGCAGAATTTGAACAATGAACTTGAGCAAGAAAACTCTAGGGCTGGTGCCCACAGGAGTTATGGGAATGGTGGTGAATGCAGAATACTATTATGGGACACCGAACTGTTACCAATGCATTATACAGCAGGCTCTTTGATAGGGGTGGTTTAAAATGATTAAAACAAACTCATTCATCACTTGGAAGAAATAGAGTTCCAAATAAGACAGACTGCATGACAACTTATAATCTACTGCATTATTGGCGATACCAAAACAGTGATTAAACCTAATGTGTCAGCCCTTGAATGTAAGAAACACATATCTTAAAGTCTCCATGAATTATGCAATTTCAAGAGTACTGTACCTTGATGCTGGCATCAACAGAATCACAGGTGATGTCCACAGAGCACTTGGCCGCCTCCAGACACCCGATGGTGATTGCTGACATCTGCAAACAAACAACACACTACTTTACAAATCACACCTGACAGTGAAGCACACATGCTAGACTAAACATTACCAGAACAACCACCATAAGAGCCAAAGATGTTGCAAGACATTTCAAACACATAATTAAACAACTTCCAACAAAATACTAGAGTAACAATGGCAATCAAAAACATACTGAGATGAGTGGTCTATGTGAGCCATCTCACTGCCAAATTCAGTTCAGAAAAAAAAAGTTGGGCTTTATAAGTGCTCACCACCACCTCTTCTTCAAGCATTTTTTATTCCTCCCAACACACGTCACTCACCTCAGAGAAATGCAGTTCCAATGACAGCACAATGTGTATGAAATTCACATATGTACCAGGAGCATATTCCAAGACAGCAGCTCCAACTAGCCACCACCACCACAATCTATCCTACTCCACAGCCAGCCCCATACTCCCAACACCGCTCCCTCCTTCCCCAGCCCACCTTGTGAAGGTTGGCACGGAGGTTGCCCAACAAGAGGTCTATGTTGTCAGCAACCAGACGGGCCTGGTTTTCCAGCTCCATCACAGCTTGAGGGTCAATGGGCGGGATGTCGTCAGGACTCTGGGTAAACTGGGTGGAGGGGGAGCGGGACAGCCCCGAGGAGGTGGCAACAGAGGTGGAGGCAGAGGTGGAGCTGCACACACTGCTCAGGCTGCGCATGCTGGACTGCCTGCTGCCCATGCTGCCCGAGTCTGCAGCACAGCCAGGGAGAGAGCTGTCAGAACCTGTGTGTTAGTGTTACTAGAGGCTTGCACCCCTCCAGCATCAAGGCTTGGAATGGTGGCAATGATGATGGCATCAGTGACAGAGAGTAAATGTATAGGAAATGGTGATGCTGGTGATGATGTTGATGACAACAATGATGATGATGGCGACAACAACGATGATGATGATATGGTGGTGGAGGTGGTGGTGGTAGTATATATGTTGGTGATAATCATGATCATGATCACAATAATGGAGAAAATGTTGATAGGTGCTCAATCTGGAGAGCATTTAGACAATGCTACTTAAAACAGAAATGTAATCACCTTGGGAGCTCAGGGGATTTGGTTGGTTGGTTGGTTGGTTGGTTGGTTGGTTGGTGTTTTTATGGCCTATCAGCCTTTGAAGGCTATGTAAGGCCATTAAGCATGAAAATCTTTGGAACAGTTTGGAGTAAACTGCCGTGCGTTTAAGAGGCCTTCCGGTATCGACCGGTAGATACCGTTCAACTCTTGAACGACATGGTACAGCTACCGGTATCGACCAGTAGATACCGTGCCGGAACGCTGTTGAGTCTGTATACCAAAATGGCTGCCTTCGAGGAAGGGAAGAAAGACTCCATCATTAATATGCGCTGTGGCACGCATTTCGACCTGTGATTATTACCCAGCCTATGCGAAACGTTACAAGAAGTTAGGCTGATATTGTACTTTTCTTTTTTTAAAGAATATATGCTCTGAAATAATTACCGGGCAAGATGTGAGCAAACATTTCCACGATAGATGGCAAAACAAATTCAAGGGAAGCAACTCTTATATCTTACATTAGCCCTTAGTTTGTTGTGTAACCTCCCTTTAAGTGAGCATCAAAATATTCTTGCTTACACCAAGTCAGCACCGTCATTTTGACATAAATTTCTATTCGAGCAATGCACAGCTACAGCTTAACATATTTTATCAGCTTCCACAAGGAACGAGCTGTCTGCAGCTGCTGGTTTACTCCTTTGGTTGAGAAGCGCAATCCGCGACGATGAGATGGCATCGCAGAAGCCATCTTGGCTACCGTTCGGTCATAACGAGTCATTCAAGAGTGCACATTGGGGGCTCGGTCGGCGAATGGTAGATCATCTTGAAAGCAGGGCTGTAATCAAGTCACGGTGTCCCTAGTTATTCACCTCTTACAAAATGTGTAGGGAGATGCGGTGGGTCAATTCTTACCCCGAACCCACAGGGTGAAGAGCTCAGGGAAACTGCTTTTGATCTATGCATGGCAAAGGATTATCAAATCTGTGTAGAATGGTAAGGTGATGTAAGTTTTACTTTTAAAGGCTCTGCAAAAATGAAATTTATAAGAACAGATTATAAACATAATGCGCTGTCCATAGCACATCAAGATAAATAAAAACCGCTGGCGCTGAATCTCCAGGTTTTGGCATATTAAAAGAAATAATAATAAAAGATTGGGTTCGAACCTGCAACCTCTCGAGAAAAGAGGGAGGAAAAGCACACACACACAAAAACACAAAAAAGCAGGTCAGGTTCGAACCCACAACCTCTCGAAAAAAGAGAAGAAAAAAAAGTTTCAGCGCAGAATCGAACCTGGTCATGCATGACCAAGAGTCCAACGCTCTACCAGCTGAGCATTAGAGAATTGATATGACGGAGTGTTTGTAAAGCATTTATAACGTTCTTTTCCATAAACCCCCTTGCAAGCTATCAGCCCAGGAAACAATCGACCTATATTTTAAACATGATGGATAGGTTCAGGAAGCTCCTATTATGACATGTTTTGTTTTGCTTTGGCATGTCATAGACGCTGAATTAACACTCACACAGTCACACAGAAAAGGAGGTGTATTATAGATGTTCACCCCAGACATGTGCATTGCAGCATTCGTACTCATTCACGCACAATAATAATAATAATAATAATAATAATAATAATAATAATAAATATAGGATCCTTGTCCAGTTGGTTTTTTAAAACGTTAGTAGTCGGTGCAGTCTTGAGCCGAAACAGAAGGTTATTCCACAGGTTAGCAACACGATTACTGAAACAATACTTTCTTAGGTTAGTATTACTACGTTGAATAAATACTTTTCCATCTGCATTTCTCGTACTGGCACAACCTGGGTACTTACAGAAGTCGCTCCACTCCACGTCCACGAGATCATTGTACAATTTGTAAGCCTCTATTAGGTCACCACAAATCTTTCTTCCCTTCAATGAGTGCAGATTCAAATACTCTAAGCGCTCGCTGTAAGACATCTCCCGACATTCACTCAACAACTGAACTTGGTAGCCCTGCGCTGGACTCGCTCCACAGCCTCTGACTGTCTTTTTAAATGCGGGTACCATATAATGTTACCATACTTAACTCTTGGACGAACTATAGCTTTGTATAGCTGAATGAAAATGTTCTTGTTTAAATATATAAAGGTTCTTTTGATAACTCCAATCATCTGATTGGCCTTGTTTATATAATATGTGGGTTGAATGACAATTTAGGGTCAAAAGTGACTCCCAAGTCTCTCTCCTTGTTGCATACACTACAGTAAGATTTAAGTCATCTTTTCCCATTTTCATAGTGTATTTAACGCATGGATTATTTTTTCCAAGGTGCATTTACCTTACACTTTTCTACATTAAATATAGATTCCATACATCCGACCACCTGTTGCATGTCAGTTATAAGGCATTGTAAAAACAACCACAGAACACTTTACATTTTGAAAATCGGACAGTAATTGTACATTCTACAGCCAATTGAAGTCGACATACATAATTTATCTGTCGGACGTGATGCAAATTCGCTCAAATACCTACTTTTTGTGATGAGAATGGTGTGATGTTGCATGTCAGTTATAAGGCATTGTAAAAACAACCACAGAACACTTTACATTTTGAAAATCGGACAGTAATTGTACATTCTACAGCCAATTGAAGTCGACATACATAATTTATCTGTCGGACGTGATGCAAATTCGCTCAAATACCTACTTTTAAGTCATATCTGTAAAGAAACTTGCAGGCTTCATAGCCTGAAAAAAAAAGGGTTAATGTACATATACAGTACAACACATTCTGTTAATTTGAGCTGCTTCTATGGAACAGGTAGCATTATACAGCTTCTCAAAATCAGCCTATCGTGAAATTTGACAAAAATGACATAATAACGTCTGAATGTTTACCGTATTTAACAAGGCATATCTCTGGTTCTATTAAAGATAAAAACAAACTGTTTTTTGTGTTGTGTTTGTATTTTTGACCTCTTCAATTATTGACTATTTTTAATGTACTTACTAAAAAATCTATTTCTGACCTGCCAGTACCTACCACCTCTCCAATTGTTTCAAATCGCCCTGCACCCGGCTACAATTTCTTGACTTATCATAAATCTTCATGTCGTCGGCAAAAACTTTGCACGATGACTGTAGTGTATCCCTTCTGGTAAGTCGTTTATGAAAACTGTAAAAAGAATAAGACCCAAAATACTTCCTTGTCCCCTGACTATCACAGTCTGAGAAATCTTCTCACTGTCTGGCAAAAATGAGACACAAATGCTGTCCGGAATACAACGCAATGAGTCAGTCTGCGTTCATATGGAAGCCATTTTCCCGCCTGCATGTGTTATCACGCGAGCTATTGCGAGAAAGGGGCATGGCCGTGGAGGGAGATTTCGGCTAATCCGTCAATTGACATCTCAGGGGGGGGGGGGGGGGTTTCAAGTTTACGACCTAAATAAATCACTTTCTTTTCAAGCCTTGATTCTGAAAATTTGATACATTCAATCGGACCTAACTTCCAGTAAGTGTGCAAAATGCCAAGGAAATCCATCCAGTAGTTTTTGAGAAATCAGCTGTTCAGTAGGGACAGAGAGACATACACACACAATAAATTACGTCATGGTATTGATGACGTCACACGTTTGCAATTTCGCCATTCCTTCAATCGAGTTTTTAGGGAGGAGCTTTCGAGTTTATGACCTTAAAAAACCACTTTCTTTTCAAGCCTCGATTCTAAAAATTTGATACATTCAATCGGACCTAACTTCCAGTTAGTGTGCAAAATGTCAAGGAAGTTCGTCCTGTAGTTTTTTAGATATAAGCCGTGAAGTCGGGACAGACAGACAGACACACAGACAGACAGACAAAGTCTGTAGGACCTCCAGTAAACCTGGAGGGATAATAATGCATGTTATTTCAACTTGGACAGTCAGCAATGCAGCCATTCAGCATAGTTTACTTTCAAGAAGAAAAGAAAATTTGCAGCTCTACATTAAATGAGTTTGTGTTTAGTTTCTAGGTGGGGGGGAGGGGTGTGTGCATATGTGTGTGTGTGTGTGTGTGTGTGTGTGTGTGTGTGTGTGTGTGTGTGTGTGTGTGTGTGTGTGTGTGCGTGTGTGTGTGTATGTGAAGGGTGAGTTCATGAACTTCTCCCAACTGATTTTCTGTCTCAATCTCAAGTTTTCACTCATTTTGCACAGCCTTAAACTCAACAGCTGAGGAGGAGGACCCCACCCCCACCCCAAAAAAGTGAAAGAAAAAATTAACTCTCAAACGTTTTCTATGCATGATTTCGACCACCGGTGGTCGATAACAATAACACTTATAATTTAAATGTAAAAAAAAAAAATTCTTGAAAAAATTACATATCATTGAAGAAAAAGCATTGCTAAGCAAAAAAAGTTATAATATATTTCAGTTTAATTGCGAAAATATGCAAAAATAGTTGTTTACTGCGCAGCAAAGCGTCTGCTTCCCGATCGCCATCTTAAATGTTTTAGCGTCACTGGTTTTGCTTCGCTGCTCGATAAAATCGTCAAATATGGACCAAGAATCATCTTCTGAAGATGATATTGCTTATGATTCAAGTGATGATGAAGTTTGGTGTGATGATGAATCGTCATTTTCAAGCAATGGCGAAAATATAGATCCAAACATCGACGGGATTGATTATCGAAGGTGCGTGTTGCTATTTTTTTAAATCTTTGTTTATCGGACGTATTTGCTTCTTTTTATTCTGTAAATTGTTCTTGGATATAGCTAGGGTGAACTCATACATTTTATTTCAAAACTGGCGAGAACAACACAGAGATGTAGAAGAATTGAAAAGGAATGCAAAGTATAATCAGCTGGCCTTCACTGAAGAACTTATAAGACAACGGGGGGGTTTGATGTTGATGTGGATGTGCCGGTTGTGGACAAGCCAGTCACATACACCATCCACAGCATCATCCCCAACATGTGCAAAACTAAAGACAGACGAAACTGTAAGCTGTGCTACACTAAATTCAAAATAGAAAGGAAAACAAGAACTTACTCTGTAGCCTGCAACACATTCCTGTGTTTACAGGATGACCGCAACTGCCTGCTGGAGTACCACCAGATTTAATTGCATCGGCAGGCACATAGAACCAGTTTTGTTTGTTGTTTTCATTTCACATTGACAGTTTTTGTGTGTGTAAATATGGTTTATGCACAAATGATTTATGTGTAACTTAGACAAGAGGAAAAGAAATACATTTTGAATAAGTAAGTTCACCTGTTGTTAAGTGCATTATTTTATGGGGTTTTTTTTTGCCGAAAGCTTCAGACTAGTAGCTTTACAAAAAACTCTCTCAAATCACTAAATGTGATTGAAAAAATATGCAGATTGAAATTTTATGTGTAAATATAGTTGTATTTTATGTTAGAAATAAAGAAAACAAAAGAAACTATCCCCCCCCCCCCAAATTGTTCTTTGTGATTGTAGAGTGTTGTCAATTTAGTGCGTTTTTTTGTTATTTTGTTCTGCATATTTAAAAAAAAATAGTTTATACATAACAGTTTTTTCTCAAATCAAATATCATAGTAAGAAAGGTTAGTTTGTTTTGAATAAAATGGTATATAATATGTCATATTTTATATCAGCAATAACGTATATAAGCTTTGCTAAAGATAGTATGTGTAGTCTTAGCTTAAAAAAAGCCTGAAAATGACAAACGTTTAAGAGTTAAAGAAAAAGAAAAAGAAAAGAAATGAATGCACAATCTCAACTGACTATATTACTGCTCCTTGACAACACTGCAAATAATGTGACATACACCACAGAGTTGGTTTTACCTGTTCGAGACATGGGACTGCTCCTTTTGATTTTGTCCTGGAGATTGTCAGCAACAAATTCAATCAAGTCACCTTTCCGACGAATTGTTCCATGGGGCAAACTCTTGGACAGCTTTTCTTCCTCCTCAACGGAGTTCTTTGCCCTGGACTGGGCAATGGCCCAGCCCTCGCTTCCACTTCGGTTCCTCTCCAAGATGTGAAGTCTCTCTCTGTGGTGGGCCCCAATATCACTTTCACTGCGCTTCCTGTCAACACGCATGTTATTCTTTACCGGGAGAGACAATGACTCAGGCCGCACTGCCTCTTTGTGACTTTCCAGCTGCAAGGCCTCAGACTCCTGGTCTCCAAGCACAATGATGGAATCTTTGCCCTGGTCATCATCCTGCTCCCCAGCCCCCTGTCCTACCTCCTTTTCCTCAGCACAAACTGCATCAGACTTGGAGAGGTCTATGCCAGACATCAGAGCACCACTGAGGCTGCCCTCCTCATCAGGTGGACCCTCCTCCCCAAGGGTCTCTATGGAGTCTGAGTGAGTGTCATCCCCATCACTGGTGCTGGAACCCCCAGCATCTGAAGGACATTTGCACGCCTGCTCCTTCTTGGTGGTCTCTGACACCTCTGGGGAGTTGTCTTGAGAATTGCTCTGTAGATCCTCTTCTGTCCCAGTGTCACCATTCTTGAGAACCATTCCACTTGCAAGATTATTCACCAGAGAGTCAAGGACCCCAGCATGATCTCCTTCTTCAGAAACTGATTTGTCATGCTTGTGTACGTTCCTGTCTTGATTACCAATCAGGTCAACATCTGCTATTGCATCTCCTTCCATTGCAGCACTCATTGTGGCTGAAATAAAAAGGTATCAACATGTTCACAACAATGTTACTGTTGACGTGAATTCACTTGTGGATAATTCAAATCATACGAATATTTACGAGTAGTGCTAAAGGAAATTTCTTTCAAATTGGGATGGATGGATGGATGGATGGATGGATGAAGTTTTACGGCCTATCAGCCTTTGTAGGCTATATAAGGCCAAGCAAGAAAATCACTAGAAGAGTTCCAAGTGCAATTCAAGTCACGATGTCCCTAGTTATTCGCCTCTTACGAATCACGTAGGGAGATGCGGTGGGTCAATTCTTACCCCGAACCCACAGGGAGATTCAAATTGGGAAGTGTTGTCAACAGCATGCAAATTCATGCCATCAGAATTGGATCATTGGTATTCCTTAAAATCATTTTAAGAACCCACTTATTTGCACATGATTTTTCTCTTTCAATACTCTTTTTAGCAACTACTGAACTAGACTCCAGCATAATCACGATGATGTTACTGACAGCAAATGTTAAAGAGACGTTTAGGCATTGCTTCAACAAATTCAAGCTCAACACTGAACACGGAAACACCGCGACCCTATTTCGTAGTCATGCAAATTTGAGCACCTCGAACAAAAAATTCCCGGAGCTCCCCTGAATTGAAGATACACTTTCCTATTCGCACAGTAGGTCAAGCACGAATGAATGCTTTCATTTTGACAAATAATGCACAGTTATATTTATACCACAACAGTGAAAACTCGTCTTTCCACTGGAACTGCTCTTCCAGCGAATATTTTCTTCTAGCGCTCCTCTTCCACTGCTCGCTTGCGCCTGAAAATGAAACGCTATTATTCCACAGGAAAGCTAGGATGCAACTATCATTAGTAATGCATCATTCTTTGTTCTTAAAAATTCCAAAAATGGTCAGGGAAATACCGTCAAGTGTTTCCGATTTCGCAGTATTTACATCTCATCACGGGACGGGAAGTCAATGACGATACCCGTCATGCGCACTATGAGTTGCATTATCGAAAGGAAGTTTCACTTTTACTTCCGTTTGCCGCTTAAATCAGCAAGAAAAACTCAACCCACACAATACTTGTTAACAAAGAAAATTCAATCCATCTAAAAGTCATGCATTATTTTCCTTTTATTTTAAAATAACATCACAATACTTAAATAACGAGAGTATGTTCTTCCTGGTCGGTTAGGGTGTGAAGAGGTTGGCAGACAATATTATGGCCGTTCAGCTGGTTAGAGGACGTGAGTACCTATGTTTTGTGGACTTTTTCCATTAGAAGATCGGGGAAAGTAAAGCCGATGAATAACTAAAACCATGAAACAGGAATTATTCCATTTACTCGTTGTTTTGTTTGGGGCCTGTATGAGCCATTCATAATGTCTACGGAATCTATTGGGCATGCATGTCATTAAAATGCAAATAAAGCACTCATGATGTTAGAATCTTTGGTTCAGTAAATTAAGAGAGAACAAGATTTTACCGGTAACAGTTGAAGGGAAAGAGCGGAATACAAAGAGACGCAGCGTATCGATAATTTCCTCGTGGAAGACGGCCAAGCACGGGCTAGAGACATCGAGGTGTCAAAAGTGCAGGTGGCACAGCTTCAAGAGATGTTCTTGAACATATTTTGCTCACAACAATCGATATCGCTGATCGCCGGATGCGTGATGCTGAGACAAGGTAGTCTGGACAACGCTTTGTGTTTTGGGGCCTTCGGTATCTTAAGGTTGACCGCCGCTTTGAAATTCACTAGAAGAATCTTTCTTTGAATGTGGCTATGTGAAACTGAAAGGCATTGAGCCGATTGGAGGCATGCACTGCAGCACACGTGCTGTTGCAGACACTGACGCAGGCAACGTTTTGGACTAGCTCCCGAATTCTTCCAAAATAATTCAAAACGATCGGAAGGAAACAAGGCAGTAATCTTATAACGAGATTATTTCAGGAGACTGGTAAACAGCTGTTGAGTAGTCCATGATTCTTGATCTGGAATGTGGTAGGATGTGAATGAAATTTAATCAGGTGTGATTTTATGCAATATTGGTACAGAACGACTGCATCTTCTTTTATCACTTTGATCTGTGTGTTGCTGTAATATCTGCTCATTCTTGTTTTTGACTCATGCTTTTTGAGATTGAAAACTTTGAGTTATCTTGTGGAAATAGGTAAATCATTTCCTTGTATTTGTAAATGTAATGACAAATCATGCAACTTTTCTTTAATACCAATTAGTCTTGTACATTTGCTTGCTTGTTCTTAACCCATCGCCATGTTTTATTTAGGTATGTTTACATAGGATGAATAATGCTGACTTCCCCAATGAAGACATATACTTAGTCACATATCAGCATGGAATTGCACTGTACACAGAAACGGTACATTCCACTAAATGTAGCAGGTGTGTGTGCATGCATGTTGTGTGTGTGTGTGTGTGTGTGTGTGTGTGTGTGTGTGTGTGTATTCGCACATGCAAGCAAGTGTATGCATACATGCATGCAAGTACGTATCTGTGCTCTTTTTTGGTGTTGTTCGTATATGCCTGTTGGCATACCATAACTAGATTAGTAGGTGTTTCCGTATGTCTGAGCTTTTGGCATTATCTGTCCCTCCTGTACTAATACTATTGATTTTAATTGAAAGCAATCTGTAATGATTACTAGAATTTGTTTGGATGGCACTGGCAGATGATGGGACGCCAGCTGGCAAAATCTCAGACTAACACTCATGGCATAGTAGTTTATCAGAAGGTGTTTTGATTAAGAATTTGAGCATCTCTATTCATTTGGTGTTCATCATCACATTTGGCTGTTTTCACAACTTATCTAGACAACATAGATACTTTTTTGTGAGACAAGTTGGCTATGAAATGAATTCTGTATAGATTTAATAAGATGTGTGGATGATTGACTTGGTCATTTTGACCACTTGACTGAGTAAGTGTCTTGTGTTATGCAGTGACAGTCTAATGCTGAAAGTTAGCAGTTTTCCTTGAGGCTCTCAGGCATATGAATCTGAAACTTTCCCCAACATCAGCATATAAATTATAATACCCTTTACAATGAAGTCATGTCTTATTATCTTGATTGATGTACGGGACAGTAGAACAACCAGAATAAAAGTTCATATTAAGCATTTACAAAATGATTTTTTTTTAAAGATACTTTTTATTTAATCCTGCTTGGTTAAGCATCCCCAGCTTAACATGCCTAGTCTATGTGATGACTTCACATGGGTACCCATTGTAATATTTACTCACCAGGGGTCAGATGTTTATTGTAATGTTGGTAGCAAACATTTAAATGTACTTATGGAGGCCTGATAATCAAACTGGCTGAGTTGGTGATTCTTTTTAGTAATCAGAACATCTTGTTGTTTCATTATTGCTTCCTGGTTAAAATGCTTTTTAAAATCCCCCCCCCCCCCTTTTTTGTGTGCTTACTATGGCAAAAGTCTCACATCTTTATATTCTTGCATTCACTGATAGTGATACACATACTTTCCAGAATTTTTTTTCTTTTTATTTGTATTCTTTGAAGACAAAGAAGGGAAACACACAGAACTCTAAATGGAAAACAATATTACAGTGAAACATGTGGCTCAACATTTTCAAATTTTCCTTCACTCCCTCCTGCATATATGTATTATGATTTATTGATAGGAAAGGATGGCATTTTGGGACTAAGCAAACTGTACATGTACACTGTTTGAACTTTCCATCTGTATTTCATAGTTGCTGAATTTCATTCTGATGCAAAACTCTTTTGAATGAATGTCATGTTCACTGAAGAGCATTTCCAAGTATTGGATTTGGAACATTTTTCAACAGACACTATTCTCAGATCCAGTCCCCTCTCCACACACAGAAAAACATGTGTAATTAATTTTTTCTGCCAATGTCTTGATGAGCAGTGAAATTACTCGTGCAGCATGAAGTGAGACAAACTGCATGATTACCAAGTACTGATTTGTGTGTGAAGTGTTTTTTGCTTGTCACATGGGGGCATGGATAGTTTCCAGGCATGTCTTTCATGTCTGTTGCCGGCAGGCAGGCAGCAGTGTGTGTATGTATGTGTGTGTGTGTGTGTGTGTGTGTGTGTGTGTGTGTGTGTGTGTGTGTGTGTGTGTGTGTGTGTGTGCAGACTGAGCTGCCAGGCATAGGGGGACAGTCAGATCTCTGTTAATGAGGAACTGGGGGCCCATTCTGATGCCTCAGGCCACAGGCAGGCCCATATTTCAAGCAGTGTGGGCACAGTGGTGGCCTTCTCCCTCTCTCTGTGTTGTTCAAGTTTGCTGTTGACTTAATCAGTTAATGCTTTATTTTGGGACACAATTTTTGGGGTCTGGGGACTGCTGTCGATTCAGTGGCTTCCATCAGGTGGGGATTGAGGTTACAGAGTTAGTAGTTCTGAAAGTCATTCTTTCTCTCACTTTTTAAAAATGCCTGTTGGGAATCTGCCTTAGAAGATTCGTTTGTAAAGTTTGATAATTGCTGTGTTTCTCATCATTTGTTTCATGCCTCATGCCGTTTGATTTTGAATAGATAGGATTGTTTCACTGTGGCCAAATGGGACTTTAGATCTCCCCTGCATTCATTGAAATCTGTTTTGAGTCTTGTCCAAGCTCATGTTAATCCCCCCCAAAAGCACTTTCCTGCTATGTGTACATAAAGCTTGCTTGGAGATACAGTATTGTCTCAGCATGAATCATCTCTGTTTCCTTGTTTTCTAACTCCTGCTGACCATGTTGTTGACACCAATGAATAGTCAGTCACCCCTTGCCAATGGGCCATTGTAAACTTTTCCACACCAAAGAATGGTTGGACTCTACTGGGTATGTAATATCAGAATAGGTTATTAATCTACCATATAATATGTGATTGACCACAACCACAACTGGCACTGTATTTATATGAAGTCAAGAGGCTTCATCCTGTAGCTGTCAGCAGCTGAGAGATGATGGAGAGTTAGTAAGGTGTCCTATCTCAGTCACAGGGCTTCCTGCTCCACGTTGATGTGCAGACTGAATTAGGCAATCTTGTTTCTCTCTGTAAGTCTTCTCTCTACATGATATGATGCCAGTCATCCTGGTGATGCCTTCTCAGGCCAACCAAGTGTAGACTGCCACACAATGTTTGCACTAAAATGTGTCTGCCTGCCTGCCTGCCTGCTCTGTGTGTGTGTGTGTGTGTATGTGTGTGTGTGTGTGTGTGTGTGTGTGTGTGTGTGTGTGTGTGTGTGTGTGTTGTCTTGTCTTGTCTTGTCTTGTCTTGTCTTGTCTTGTCTTGTCTTGTCTTCCTGCCTGCCTGCCTGCCTGCCTGCCTGCCTGCCTGCCTGTCTGTCTGATTGATTTGTCACTCTCACATGCTCACACACACATTCATGCACGCACACACACACACACACACACACACACACACACACACACACACACACACACACACACATGCAGACACACACACATCTCACACATGCATGCATGCACACACACACACACACAATAGCATACACACATGCACACACATACACACACTCATGCATGCATAAATGAATTGCTGTGTTAAATTGTTCAATAGTTATAACCATAACTTATATCCACATAGTGATAGAAACTGTCTTTTTAATGACATTGATATTTCTTCTTCTTTCTTTTTTTAAGATATATGCTCAAAGTATCTGAAAAAAATTGCCAGGCTAATTGCTCTGAATTATTGATCTGACAGGCTGTCCATTTCTGTAGCAAAAGCATATCAGAAACTAATGATGTGGATGATATAGATCATGAAGTTACCTCCCCTTATTCAATGAACTAGCCACTTCATGTTCTGCTGCAATGGATCTGTATAGAAGTTTGTGGGAGAAAATATTGTATTTACTTCAGCAGAATGTTTTGAATTTCTTTCTTTCTTTCTATTCAAGTAAATGGAAGATTACAGGAGTGTCTTATTAATAATCAAAAGATCTAATGCTACCAAGCTTTGACATTCTTCTCAACAGAAATCCACATTCTCCTTAACAGAAATTAGGTATCCATGGAAATGAAAATGTTGAAGGAAATGTTTTCTTTAAGCACTCAAATTTCAGCTGAGATGTCTTGGACAGGGATGGACTCAGGAAGCAGGATGATTACAGAATGAGATGATAATGCTGTGGAGTTAGGGGCTGCTGTTCTACTCAAGGGTTTGCATTGAACTGCAGATTTTCCCTTCCAAAACTTTCCAACAGTGATCTGAGAGTGATTAGATTAGGATCTCCTTTGTCAAATCCTCTATTTTAAAAAAGACAGTTGAATGAGATATTTGCAGTGAAGTTTGATCGCAACTCCATGTAGAGGTGTCTGGAACCAAGTCAGTCTTGATGTAGGTGATAACTAAATGCATTGTTCTCAATTACTTAAAGATCACTTATGCAGTTAAGAGATGTGTTGATGTTTTCTATTGTCACATTGGGTTTTCGTTTGAAAATTATTTTTGTAGCACACTGCAAGAATCCATATCTGCAAATCCAAAGGTATTAAGACAGCATCAGGGAAAGTTCCTTTTATGGGTCAACAGTCTGAGCAAATTTATAAATTTACCACCAGGAAGTAATAGCACATGCAAGCAGTGAGAATTACATTGCTAGTTACAGTTTTAGTTCAACCTCAGATAAAGTGTTATTTCACACAATTGGTGTTATGAGTCTTGTTGAGAGATGTCATGAACTTGAAAACGGCATATTTGCATTCCCTGCCAGACATGGAAACTTTTTCTTCCAATCCCCAGCATGTTTTTTAATTGTGTAATGAGGACAATACACATAATTGTCATGGTCAGAATTTTGGGTAGACAAGGTGAGAAGCATCATATATAAGTTGGCAAAGTCTGAATGCACATAAATTCTTAATCTAAATGAAGAAGGGCATTGCACTTTTTTCATTCACATGCGAAGCAAAGGTGAGTCTATGTACTCACCCGTTTCGTCCGTCCGGGCGTCCGGGCGTCCGAGCGTCCGAAAACTTTAACGTTGGATTTTTCTCAGAGACTATTAAGTCTATCAATACCAAATGTGGCATGATGGTGTATGATGACAAGGCCTCAAAAAACATACATAGTGACTTAACCTTGCTTCAAGGTCAAGGTCGCAGGGGCCATAAATGTTGTCTAAAAAAAAGTCATTTTTCACATTTTCTCAATTTTCTCTGAAGTTTTTGAGATTGGATACCTGACCCATATATGGTATATAGGGCAAAGTAATCCCTATCTTTTAATACCAGTTTGGTTGACCTTGCTTCAAGGTCAAGGTCACAGGAGCTCTTCAAAGTTGGATTGTACACATATTTTGAAGTGACCTTGACCCTGAACTATGGAAGGTAACTGTTTCAAACTTAATAATTATGTGGGGCACATGTTATACTTTCATCAAGAGACACATTTGGTCACATATCATCAAGGTCAAGGTCACTTTGACCCTTATGAAATGTGACCAAAATGAGGTAGTGAACCACTAAAAGTGACCATATCTCATGGTAGAAAGTGCCAATATGCACCATTGTGCTTCCTATGTCTTGAATTAACAGCTTTGTGTTGCATGACCTTGGATGACCTTGACCTTGGGTCAAGGTCACATGTATTTTGGTAGGAAAAATGTGTAAAGCATTTCTTAGTGTATGATGTCATTGGTAGGTTTAGTTGTTTGACCTTGACCTTGAAGGTCACCTGAAGGTCAAGGTCATATAAAGGTCAAGGTCAAGCATGTGAGTCGTATGGGCTTTGCCCTTCTTGTTTAGTTTGAGTAGCCTAGTGCATGTCATTCATCTTTTCTCTCACAGCTAACAATGAAATTCATTTTAAACTGTTGAACAAGTTGCTGCTCCTGCAAGCACACATTACTCAACTCCAACACTATCCATGGGATCTCAAAACCTTCACTTTTCCCTCTAAACCTGCATGCATGCTTTCATGCAAGCTTTTAGCTGTAGTGCATGACGATGGAACAAAGACGCCATGCTTTTATTTTGTCTAATGAAGGAAAATACAGCGATCTACTCATGTTTTTTTCCCCTGCAGACCACCCAAACCTCGACAATGTCTGCTCTGAGCAAGTCGGACTGGGCCATCTTCACACGGAAGAGGAATAGGGAGAGGCCCAAGCCAGCAGGTGCCAGCAACGACATGATGAAGAAACTCAAGCGCCGCATCTCCCTCCACCTCCGTGGGGGACGCAGCATAGACGAAAGTTTGTCAGAGCTGGCGGAGCAGCTGAACATTGAGGAGACCGGTGATGGGCAAGTCAAAGAGAATGGTAAGTCTGTTTTTGCATCTGCTCCATGTGCATGCTGTGTGTGTGTGTTAGTGTGTGTGTGAGTGTGTGTGTGTTAGTGTGTGTGTGAGTGTGTGTGTGTGTGTGCGCGTGTGCATGTGCATGCATGCATCAATGTGTGTGTTTATGTGCATCCATGCATCCTTGTGTGCATGTGTGTATGTCTGTATCTGTGTTTTTGTGTGTGTGCATGTATGTGTGTGTGTGTGCATGCACATGTGTGTGTGTGTGTTTGTGTGTGTGTGTGTGTGTGTGTGTGTGTGTGTGTGTGTGTGTGTGTGTGTGTGTGTGTGAGTGTGTGTGTTTATGTGCATCCATGCATTCTTGTATGCATGTGTGTGACATTGTGTGTGTGTGTGTGTGTGTGTGTGTGTGCGTGTGTGTATGTGTGTGTGCATACAGTCATGTATGTGCATTTGTGGTGCATAAGGATGTTCATCCTTTGTGAATATTTCTCCTTGTGTTCAGAATGCATGTATTTTCATTTTGTCCAGTGTGCCAAAATTGTTAGCTAGCTTTGTAGTATTTGAATGAGTGGGAAAAAGAGTGCCCATCACACCATAGAAGAACAATTCAAGAACTTATAATTGTGTATGCTCATGAGATAGGAATGGTACATAGATCCATTCCAGTAATAAGAATGGCATTGTTTCATGTGATTTTGTAAATATGACTTCCAGATAACATATTCAGAGACATGCTAATACATGGGCATATATGTTTGCATGAGTGTGTGTGTTTGTGTGTGTGTGTGTGTGCATGTGCACACATGTGTGTGTTTATGTGTGTGTGTGTGTATGTGTGCGTGTGTGTGTGTGTGTACACATGTGAGTGTGTGTGTGTAGATGTTTTGGTGTGCATGTACATGTATACATGCAAGTATCTGCCTGTATAATTGAGTATTTGTGTGTGTTTGGATGAGGATTTCTGTGTGTGTCATGCCTTGGAATCATCATTGTCCACAATGTCTGCCTGGATGCAAACCTTTTAGCTTGAATGCTCTTTCCTTTGAATGAATTATGGGTCATGAAACACTGTCATGGCCCGTTGGATGGCTATGGATTTTGCTTGAGTGCTTTGGCTGTGAACCACTGATTTATCATTTCCTGTCCCAATGCCAGCAATCAAACTGTACCTACTGCTGGGGGGAAGGCAAAATATCATCCCTGGCATGCCTGACTTCCTGTGTCACCTGTCACAGTATAAATAACACACACCAAGCCATGTAACACAGACATGTGATTCATACTTTGGGTTCTCCTCAGTGTAATAATTATGTGGATGATAGAATGACCCGTTTTTGACTCACATGCGAAGCAAAAGTGAGTCTATGTACTCACCCGTGTCGTCCGTCCGGGCGTCCGTGAAAAACTTTAACGTTGGATTTTTCTCGGAGACTATTAAGTCTATCAACACCCAATTTGGCATGATGGTGTATGATGACAAGGCCTCAAAAAACATACATAGTGACTTGACCTTGCTTCAAGGTCAAGGTCGCAGGGGCCATAAATGTTGTCTAAAAAACAGCCATTTTTCACATTTTCCCAATTTTCTCTGAAGTTTTTGAGATTGGATACCTGACCTATGTATGGTGTATAGGGCAAAGTAATCCCTATCTTTTGATACCAGTTTGATTGACCTTGCTTCAAGGTCAAGGTCACAGGAGCTCTTTAAAGTTGGATTGTATACATATTTTGAAGTGACCTTGACCTTGAACTATGAAAGATAACTTTTCCAAACTTCATAACACTGTAGTACACATGTTATACTTTCATAATAGGTCACCTGTGTTATCCGTCCGGGCGTCCAGGCATCCGTCCGGGCGTCCGGGCAGACCGGGCGTCCGGGCGTCCTTTAATCCGTAAAAAACTTTAACGTTGGATTTTTCTCGGAGACTATTAAGTCTATCAACACCCAATTTGGCATGATAGTGTAGGATGACAAGGCGTACAAAAACATACACAGTGACTTGACCTTGCTTCAAGGTCAAGGTCACAGGAGCTCTTTAAAGTTGGATTGTATACATATTTTGAAGTGACCTTGACCCTGAACTATGGAAGATAACTCTTCCAAACTTCATAAAGTTGTAGTACACATGTTATACTTTCATCATGAGACACATTTGGTCACATATCATCAAGGTCAAGGTCACTTTGACCCTTATGAAATGTGACCAAAATGGGGTAGTGAACCACTAAAAGTGACCATATCTCATGGTAGAAGGTGCCAATAAGCACCATTGTGCTTCCTATGTCTAGAATTAACAGCTTTGTGTTGCGTGACCTTGGATGACCTTGACCTTGGGTCAAGGTCACATGTATTTTGGTAGGAAAAATGTGTAAAGCAGTTCTTAGTGTATGATATCATTGCTAGGTTTAGTTGTTTGACCTTGACCTTGAAGGACAAGGTCATGTAAAGGTCAAGGTCATGTAAAGGTCAAGGTCAAGCATGTGAGTCGTATGGGCTTTGCCCTTCTTGTTTGTGTTGCAGTTGGACTTGATTTATGCACTGAGCTCTGTCATAACATTTCCTGTGTGAGCGTTTTAATAGATTGTGTCAGCTGATGAAAAGTCTAGCCAATTTCATAATAAAGAAGTCCAAATCTTTCTTCTTGCTCATTACTGCTGAGTTGCTGAAACTTCTAAAATGATTCATGAGTAAAACTGGTGTCCTTTCTAAATACTGTCACATTTGCTGTGTCTGCTTTGAATTGAAAGGTCTGACGCTAAGTATTCAGACAACAAGTAGTGCATGTGGCATTCAGCCAGGGTGTTCCCTTCTGGCGGAGTGACTTGCCTCAGTCTACTTCACATTGGTCTGATTGACGCAGAAGACAATCTAGTCATTGTTACTCCCGTTTTTTTGGTCAAGGCTGTAAAGCAACTGCATAAACCTTTATCATGTTATTGCATTAATTTAATATACCTGTTTTACACACACACACACTCACTCCCTCCTTTCTCTCTCTCTCTCTCTCTCTCTCTCTCTCTCTCTCTCTCTCTCTCTCTCTCTCTCTGTCTCTCTCTCTGTCTCTGTGTGTCTGTCTGTCTGTGTGTCTGTCTGTCTGTGTGTCTGTCAGTCTGTCTGTCTGTCTGTCTGTCTGTCTGTCTGTCTGTCTGTCTCTCTGTCTCTCTGTCTGTCTGTCTGTCTGTGTGTCTGTCTGTCAGTCTGTCAGTCTGTGTGTCTGTCTGTGTCTGTGTGTCTGTCTGTCTGTGTGTCTGTCAATCTGTGTGTCTGTCTGTGTCTGTGTGTCTGTGTGTGTGTGTGTCTGTGTGTCTGTCTGTGTGTCTGTCTGTCTGTCTGTCTGTCTGTCTGTCTGTCTGTCTGTCTGTCTGTCTGTCTGTCTGTCTGTCTCTCTCTCTCTCTCTCTCTCTCTCTCTCTCTCTCTCTCTCTCTCTCTCCTCTCTCTCTCTCCTCTCACACACACACACACACACACACACACACACACACATACACACACACACACACACACACACACACACAAACACAGAGGCACACATGCACTACCTTTTCTCCTAAAGTTGCCGCATTTTCTGATAATCAGAACTTTTTTNNNTCCCCTCCCCCACCACCAGCCCCGGCCTGTCTGCCTGGGTGCGCACAGCCACCCCGGCCCCCCCCCGCGGACACCTCAGGACGTCGGTGTTGGGAGTCAAGACCAGGCATTCTCCCGCCTCCCAGCGCCTGAGATCTGCATACGTGGCACCCCCGCCAAGCCAAAACCGCCCTTCGCGCCCCGTACTGGGACCACTTGGCCGGCAGTAAGCTCCCAACGTTTCTGCATCTCTCCGTGCCAACAATGCCCAACACAGACAGCGACAATTCCGGCAGGCTAGGACAAGATTGAAGACGATGCCGCAAACGACTTAGGATCTACTCCCCCAAACCCTACTGACATCTGTGCTCCCCACAGACGGAGTACCGGCGCAAAACTCTGGTTCTTTCTCCTCCCAGACCTACGGCGCTGTGCTCACCAGTGCGTGGTTGAGCCAGGCCCAGGCCGACATTCTGTTCCTTGCGGACCTCCCAAACACCTTACGGAGTCGGTTGCCACAGCAGACCACGCACCGGACGACCACTACTGTTCTATTCCGACCCCCCAACCTAGCCTGAGTAGCCTGCCACCAGCAGACCCTGCGGCCCGGACAAAGTCTGGTTTACTATACCCCACTCCCACCTCCCGGCAGTGTGCCCACCACGCCAGACCAAGGCCGGCGAAAACTTGTTCCTTGACCCCCCACCTTACGGAGTGGTGCAGGCCACAGCAGACCCTGCCCGGCGAACATCTGTTCTCGCTTCCTGACTCCCGAACCCATGGGAGCTGTGCCACTCCATCATACTACTTCCGGCGAAAAACCCTGTTCTTACCGCCCACACCCTACGGGAGCTGTGCCCACAGCGGACAGGACCCGGACGCGGGAAATCTGGTGTTCCCTTGTGACCACCCCCCTGACCACCACCCGCGCATAGGCAAAAAACATCTCCCCGCACCCCACTGTGCAATGACTCTCGGGCGCCCCGCCACCACCTCCTGAACACAGCCACCTCTCCCCCCCCACCCACCTGGCTGCGCAACTCCCTACCCCCGCGCGGCAAAAACCACGATCCCACAGTCGACAGTATCCGACCCGGAAACGCGCCAAGAAAACCCCACCTCATCCACACCACCCCACGCCCCGCATCCTTGCGCCGCTCCACGGTGGTGGGGTGGGGGGGGGGGGGGGGGGCACTCGCGGGGTCCGCCGCCGCCAGTTTCCTCCGGGTGCCTTCCAGGGAGGGGCGGAGGGGGGGGGGGTGGGAGGGGGGGCGGGGGCGGGGGGGGGGGGGGGGGGCGTGGGGGGGGAGGCGGGGGGGGGGGGGGGGGGGGGCGGGGGGGCGGGGGGCGGCGGGCGGGGGGGGGGGGCACATACTCAGCCCTCGCCCCACCACCTTCCTTGGCCCGACCCGTCTCCCTCAGCCCAGCGCTCTCTCCCACACCACCCCTTCCCCCACCCCTTCCCCCACCCCCTCCACCTCACGTGCGCCTTTTTTATTTTTAGGACAATTAGTGCCTGCCAGACTTGGGGCAGTCTGTTAAGGAACGGAATGACGCACACGTTCCGCCTCCCGTCCGTTTTAGCGCTTTGTAGGGCAGTTACGGTTTTGTGGTTCGTTTCTGCCTTTTCACTATGTCTATTTTTTAATGACTGATGAGAATGGCACCTGTCTTTGATGTCGGTCTTTTGTTCAGCAAGGGCCGTGCCTATTTTAAAAAATGGAGCGAGAGGAGGGTAGTCGTTCTCAGGTCTGAGTGGGATGAGGAGGGCTGACACTTCTGAAAATAGGAAGCTAGGAGATGTTGCAGGCTTCGGGGTCGCTGAAGGGAGTAAAGTACATGTAGTCAGGCGTATGTGGTAAACGGGCTTCTGGCTTCAAAACAGCTTCCATCCACGACCAGAGAATGTTCAATCCAATCGCTAACGATGCAGCTCCTCAGTTTCCTCTTCTATCGTTGGCATGGATGTGCTACTCAGAGCGCATGCCACCAGTACATCTCTCTCTCTCTCTCTCTCTCTCATATGCACACACACACGCACACACACACACACACACACACACACACACACACACACACACACATACATACACACACGCTTTTTCATTCTTGCAGTATCGTATACGAACACATGCACACCGTTAAGAGCAAGACTGAAGTACATAAACTTTTCTCCTTCAATACGACAGGACTCCGCGATACATCTTTTCTGAAGCAGCGAAATTGACAGCCATTTGTCGACGCTGCTAAACTTGCAGTACTAATTGCATGTGAAGCATGGCGTTCCGACAGGTCGTTGTGGGTATGGGTCTTATAGAAATGACTCATCAATCGGCATTTTTGTGTCACTTTGAGATCGCACCTGCCTTACACTCCTGGTTGCATCTGAGTCGGTGTAAGCTAGTATGCAGGTGCGCTGTTGGAAAAGTCTGCAGACTGCAATGTACAATACTGTAACCAGGCCTCTCATTCATAAGCCTGTCTGGACGAATGCTGCCGTGGTCTGGACACATTGACATTGATTCTCTGCGCTGCCTGAAAGACCACGCTGTCAGTCAAGTGACATCTGCTCCCGCTGAACAGGAAGTCCGCTTTACACCAGAAGTGCCGTTGCATAGAATTGGATTCTTGATGGAGCCTTCCCCCTGTTGGTTGGGAGTAAAAACCGGGTCTCCCTACGCGATTTGTAAGAGGCGAATAACGAGGGAAATCGTAACTTGACTTGCTCTTCATCTAACCAGCTCTAATGATATTTCGTGATTAATGGCCTTACATAGCTTACAAGGGCTGATAGGCCGTAAAACTCCATCCATTTTTGACTCACATGCGAAGCAAAAGTGAGTCTATGTACTCAGCCGTGTCGTCCGTCCGTCCGTCCGTCCGTCCGTCCGTCCGTCCGGGCGTAAAAAACTTAAACGTTGGATTTTTCTCGGAGACTATTTAGTCTATCAACACCAAATGTGGCATGATGGTGTATGATGACAAGGCCTCAAAAAACATACATAGTGACTTGACCTTGCTTCAAGGTCAAGGTCACAGGAGCCATAAATGTGGTCTCAAAAACAGTCATTTTTCACATTTTCCCAATTTTCTCCCACGTTATTGAGAATGGCGACCTTATCTACAAGTGGTATATAGGTCAAAGCAGGCCCTATCTTTTGATACCAGTTTGGTTGACCTTGCTTCAAGGTCAAGGTCACAGGAGCTCTTCAAAGTTGGATTGTATACATATTTTGAAGTGACCTTGACCCTGAACTATGGAAGATAACTGTTTCAAACTTAATAATTATGTGGGGCACATGTTATACTTTCATCATGAGACACATTTGTTCACATATCATCAAGGTCAAGGTCACTTTGACCCTTATGAAATGTGACCAAAATGGGGTAGTGAACCACTAAAAGTGACTATATCTCATGGTAGAAAGTGCCAATAAGCACCATTGTGCTTCCTATGTCTTGAATTAACAGCTTTGTGTTGCATGACCTTGGATGACCTTGACTTTGGGTCAAGGTCACATGTATTTTGGTAGGAAAAATGTGTAAAGCATTTCTTAGTGTATGATGTCATTGGTAGGTTTAGTTGTTTGACCTTGACCTTGAAGGTCACCTGAAGGTCAAGGTCATATAAAGGTCAAGGTCAACCATGTGAGTCGTATGGGCTTTGCCCTTCTTGTTATAGACCTTGGCTTGCTTTCAACACTGAGCCAGCCTCGGTACAAAAAAACACACCAAAAACCCCACGACTGCTGCGGGAATGCAGTAGAATTGAAAATTGCAACGTTTGATTCACACACGTTGTTATGAGAGCAAATCGTGACAACCTCCTTGTTTTAAGTTCCAAAACCATGACTTTTAAGTTAATCATGGAAAACTGCTAATTCCGTGTAATTGACGAAGAAGATAAAATCGTAATAGCTTAAGGAAAGATTAAGGAATCCCATCGAGCTTATTAAGAGAAACGTTTCCGTCATATATTTTTTTCCTCTTTTTGTTTTACTTCCCCATGTTTAGGTGATTTCTTCTCTATTTTTTTTCTTTTTTTTTCGTGCATCGTTTTACAGGAATACCAGCCACAATTTGTATAAGGCGAGCGCCCGGGGCGCTCTGACCTACTTCCCATTGCCTCTATACTTAATGCTGCAGGGCGCCCCGGGCACTCTGACCTACTTCCCATTGCCTCTATACTTAATGCTGCAGGGCGCCCCGGGCACTCTGACCTACTTCCCATTGCCTCTATACTTAATGCGGCGGAGCGCCCCGGGGCGCTCTGACCTACTTCCCATTGCCTCTATACTTAATGCGGCGGAGCGCCCCGGGGCGCTCTGACCTACTTCCCATTGCCTCTATACTTAATGCTGCAGGGCGCCCCGGGCACTCTGACCTACTTCCCATTGCCTCTATACTTAATGCGGCGGAGCGCCCCGGGGCGCTCTGACCTACTTCCCATTGCCTCTATACTTAATGCTGCAGGGCGCCCCGGGCACTCTGACCTACTTCCCATTGCCTCTATACTTAATGCGGCGGAGCGCCCCGGGGCGCTCTGACCTACTTCCCATTGCCTCTGTACTTAATGCGGCGGAGCGCCCCGGGTCGTTCGCCGAATACAACAAGCGGCTCTCACCACAGTCCTATCTGCATCCTAGTCTCGCGCTGCTGCGATTTGCATTCTGCTGGCTCGTGTGCTCTCATCTGGCGTCTGTGCTTGCCGTCTCATCCAAATGACATCTCCCAGCAGGACCCAAGGGGCATTAGACCGAGAAATCTGTTGTAGTAAATTAATGAGATTCCTGCATACATAAACACACACATGCGCGCACGCACACACACAAACACACACATACACGCACACGTTTCCGTTTTTGCAAGCATGAAATTTGAATTTGTCAAGTACAAAGGAGTTGGAAATAGGCGTGAACTCAACGAGCGGACAGACAGACAAACAAACGAAAGGGAACACACACACACACACACACACACACACACACACACACACACACACACACACACACACACACACACACACACACAGGGTGAGCGAAAGACTGACGTACAGACATGCACACAGACGCACCGACAGAAAAACAACGGAATGTGATTGATGGAGGTTTCAATGAGACGTAGGAATGGTGACAAACACTGGAAACCCCGGAAAGCTTGGAGCCGTTACGAAGGTAGCAGGGAAGGCTCTCTCTACAATTCACGAGGATAGGGTTGGCATTACCGTCCTCCTTCCCCATTTCTGAAATGGCAGCGTGGCCCCGTGGCTAAGCCCAGTCTTGCCACCGCCTGCAGCCCGTGTCCCCTCCCAGGAGGCGGTGTTGTGTGTCTGGAGCCTTCCCAGCGTCTCTCCGTCTGATGGGACTCCCCGGAGGTGACCCGCATGCGTCCCCACTTACTTACTTAAGCGAAGAAACCTGGCTTCTGTGACTTTCTAGGCCTAGATGCGGGGGGGGGGGGGGGGGGGGGGGCTATTTCCAGTAGAGGGATCTGCCTGGTCATTCCTTAGCTAAGGTCCCAGGATTCTGTCTTGACTCCAGCGTGGGAACGTGTTAGTGCATCCATCTTCTTGGACCAAGGCCCCACTCTGTATGTGTGCTTGCTTGCTCGACATCAGCATACTATGTTCCTGTTGTACCGAAATAGTTAGTTCGCCTTCTGGTCAGGAGGAAAGAATCTTATGGCATATTCAAGCTTCAGCCTCAAGCAGGAAAGGGTTTATCGAGTTATTGCAATGAGTATGCCTTCAGGTTCACTTGCAAATTGACTGTTTAGCTGACTGGTTAATTAATAAAATATCTGCAAGGTTTCTGTCAATCTGGTTGGGTGATGGGCAGATTAGATGGGTTGGGTTCGTTAGGTGAGTGCTTTGGCTGGTTGGTTGGTTGACTGGTTGGTTCCTTGCTAGGTTTATTGGTTTGTCAGTTCATTGGTTAGTTCGTTGATAGGTGGTTTGTTTCTGGTCATGGGGAGGCTTAGTGACCACTGTAGTTCTTGTAGAAACTGACTTCTTTGAGGCGGGGAACCCACGCTGCATCATCTTTCCAGGAGTAAAAAACCTACTAAAAGAAGCAACTGCCGCTCTTATGGGGTAGGCTTGATGGTGATAGGGATTATGGGTGTAGGATGAATGGAAGCTGGCTTAGCATCGAAAGCTCTGCGTTGGAAATTGAAGTAATGGCATCGTCTGCTTGCTATCTTACCTTCGAACGACAGGGTAGTGGTGGCAACGGGCCTGGTGGCGGCTACTGTAGTGTCAGTTGCGTGTGAGGATAGAGACTGCAGATGACTCTGTAGACAGCTGTGGTGTTTGAACCAGAGCACCGCAGACTGCATGCCATGCGATCCTGTGGTCCATATCCTTCGGTTCTGCTGGAGGCATTCTGCAAAGAGAGATTAATAGCGACATGGAAAATGTCTCTGGTGAATCCCAGGAAGATGGAGGAGGAAGTTCGCAGCTGAATGGCCACGCTTTGGGTACCATCTTGCGACTGCAGCGATTGTGTTTGATTTGGATTACCTCTGGAACCTCAGATTATGTTGCCTGGCCAGGGTAGTGGCCTTGTGTTCTCCCCCAAATAGAGTCTGCCGGGCTCTAGAGAGGTGAACTTGTATCTATGAGGTTCTGTTGGCATTCAGAAGATAGCAGGCTGTCTGCTTTTCATCCTCCACGCTGCAGGCAGAATGTTCCTCTGCTGCTGTTGCTTCAGGTACACCCTCCCACAAAGTCTCACACCTGGTCTCGACAGATGGTTCATGTTGAGTTTTTGTTGTTGTTGTTGTTTTTTTTTGTTTTTTGGTTTTTTTTTTTTTTGTTTTTTTTTTTGGGGGGGGGTTCGTTTTCATCAGTTCCCATGTGATACTGAGCATCCCCTTCTTTGCCCTGGCATGGGCATTAGAAATAGCAACGTGACAAAACCGTCTTGCCAAATATTGCTACTCCGTGCCATATGCTGTGTCAAATGTTACGGTCTACTCACCTGACAAATTGGCTTGATTTGAACGTTCTGGCTGCCTTAGAATCTGGACCGTTATTCCCTTATGATAACTATTTATTTTTATACCCCCGCGCGTAAGAGCGAGGGGTGTCGGGGGGGGGGGGGGGGGGGAGGGGGTAGGTTGGGGCATTTGGCTCGCTTAGGCATACACACACATGCAAGGATGTGTACAAAATCGCAAACTCTTACTAGTCTAACACGCACAGAGCAGAAAAAGTTATACTATTCACTGCACGCTTTAACGGTTGATTCACTAAGTACAGTGTTGTCATTTTTTCTCTCATGTAAACAAGCAGGCACACACATACATTCACACGATCTGACGAAAGCGTGTACGAATGCGCATACACAAGCGCGCGCGCACACACACACACACACACACACACACACACACACACACACACACACACACACACAGAGAGAGAGAGAGAGAGAGAGAGAGAGAGAGAGAGAGAGAGAGAGAGAGAGAGAGAGAGAGAGAGAGAGAGAGAGAGACATGTGTGCCCAGGTTTTCACCCACTCTGAACACAGAGATCATAGTGTCTCTGACACAGGTTGGTCACGTGACTTCGGCTCCACATTCCATTGATTCTACCAATCAAAATTCAACATGATCAGAAGACCATTGAGAGTAAAAAGAGGCGATTCTATTTCACTCCAATTATTTATCCCGATAGATAAACACAAATTTGGTGATCTAATAAAACTAATCTATGAGATTTTCAGGAAATCATTTGAGAACTACTTTTAGCGCGAACGTGTCTATAAGGTTGCAAACTGCCTTGAGCACGTGCGATTGTGTATAGTAATACCAAAGATTATACAGTTATGAATAGTCTTTGGTAATACACGCGATCTTTGGACCTACGCAGCAAAAAGGATTCCTATGGGTCCGGGATGGTTTCGTGAATCTATGGTTATACTCTCGCAAGTAAATGCTTTCTGGCCGGAACCTGTGGTCTAACTGCCTTCACACTGTTTGACGAGCTCCACACTTCGATCATTCGGTGTCGACTGATGGAGTCAGTAAGTGATTTAACCTGTGTTGAACGTTAATCGAATGGAAGTTTCTTCTGTAGGAATCCGTCCGATTCCGAAGTTCGATATTATCGGATAGCTCAGAAGCAGTTTTTCTAAGTTTTATCCTTCTAAGCATACATTAAATTAATGATTCCTCATCAGCAAAAGCACTCAGTGGGTTTCTGTGTGTATCGAAGATTATGCAGACGGGATTGGTTGCCTTACTCGCTCAATGAAGTATAAATATTGCTGTTGTATTCAAAGTCCTTATAATTAGTAGAGTTCACAATATTACACTCTTGTGATTCGAATTTTACCGCATACAAGTTTTACATTCATGGGAAATCGATGTTTAGAAAATGAACTGACGGAAAAATGGCTGCTAGTATGGAGTGTATCACAACAAGCGGAGGAATACACTCACGATGTGATATGGCATTCAGCGTGGCTGTTCAGAACGGTGGTATGCATGTTATGGAAGAATTTAGGCTATCACGTGACCAACCTGTTGCTGAGACTATATTCACTAGTCTCAGCCACGCTGAATGGTTT
This sequence comes from Theodoxus fluviatilis, assembly GCA_034096865.1. NCBI lineage: Eukaryota > Metazoa > Mollusca > Gastropoda > Cycloneritida > Neritidae > Theodoxus > Theodoxus fluviatilis. The sequence goes on along the minus strand of JAWQFJ010000132.1, from coordinate 25,005 downwards.
TCACCTCATTAAAACACAAGTAAAGGAACAAGTCGCGCTCAACTGAAAAAGGCAAATGCGGTGTGGCTCTGTGGGAATCGACGTGGGTCCAATGTGCTCTTTGATTACTGATGCACCTTATCTGAAATGCGTGCTTTATCAAGTCTGTATGCCTCCTCTCCGCTCCCATTTCACACATCAAAAGATGAGACCTGCGCGTTTACCTATCAAATATAAAGCATGTATTTAAAGGTCTCTCCCTGGCTGCTGAGGAAATGCATTTGCTTCAGCAGACCAGTGGTGGGTTGTCATAAAGGTCACTTCAAAGCAAACGGAACTGGAGGGGGCGCGAGAATCTTGCGCTGCTGGGTGGTATCGAACATGAGCTTTGCATTACATCTCTTTGAGTTTAGAAAAGAGTTCCAATCATGGCGAACAGCTGAATTTCCTTTGCAGTCGAGCCCGGCTTCAGACTGTGATGAGCTGTCGAAGATACAACTGTCGTGTAATGTTAGATGCCATGCCCAGACAAAGCATCTACCCTGTGATTCGAGTGTGTTTTTTTTACCACACTTACACACACACACACACACACACACACACACACACACACACACACACACACACACACACACACACACACACCTTTTTGGATGAAGGAGGGATGTGGGCAAGCGAAACGGCGCTGATTACTACACAGTACAAGCAATCCGTCTATGGCTCGTGGGTTGATTGTTTGCAAAGATAGAATCTTTGTTGAGGGGGATGATACCTCTGATGCTAATGCTGATGCTGAATGCTGTCGTTTTATGTCAGACGAACTCATGGAACGGGTGAACTCGAACTTGATCCAGATATTTACTGCTGAAATCATGATCACCTTGCATCCGGCACGCACCTTCACCACCACCACCACCCTCGCCACCACCTCCCCCTCACCCCCCCCCCCCCCCCCCCCCCCCCCCCCCCCCCGCTTCTCCACCCCTACCCCACCTCGCACACTCTCATTCTCCCAAACCATCAACCCTCAGCCCCCCATGCGGAAGCCCACCCACTCATCCCTGGGCGTTGTCGCGTATTGTCATTAGAAACCGAACGAGTTGCTCACGTGTACTCGAGACTTTGCTCGGCGTTCATAATAGCGCGTGTGAAAGAGCACATGGACCCACGTTTGCGTCAGTTTACAAGTAATTGTTTTGGTCTGCTTGTTAGCTTAGAGTGTGCGCTTGTATGCTAAACGGGCTGGCGTGTGTGTGTGTGTGTGTGTGTGTGTGTGTGTGTGTTTTTTTTTTTTTAATGCACACGTTGATCAGTTTGGATATGCTCTGCACGCTTACGAGCGTAAACCTTTGTATGTGTGTGTGTGTGTTTTGAAATGCACACGTTCATCAGTTTGGATATGCTCTGCGTGCTTACGAGCGTAAACCTTTGTGTGTATGCATGTGCGTATGTGTCTGAGAACGTGTCACATACTTATTTTGACTTGAAAATATAAACAGATATATTTTTCTCTTTGTCTTTTCAGATTTATCTTTAGTTGAGATGATTGATACAATGGGTGTCTGTTCATTGTGTTCCCCTTAACACATGTTTTGGACGATTCTTCATAGCGTGTACATCGGTGTTGTCTTGATTGCAAACTTGTGATGGGTTGCAGTGGTGGTGGTCCCTTGTGGAGGGTGACGCGTACAGCTCGTCACTGCCGTGCCTGCGTTGTTGTACGTGCCATCATGGTTGTACATGCCTGCATGGTTGTACATGCCTGCATGGTTGTACTGGCCGTACTTTCTACCTCGTTGTGTCTTCTCCAGGTGTGGTACACGGCAACCCTCGCATCGGCTCGGATGGAGAGAGCGAGGAAATCTCCGGGACATCGGACGAGAAAGATGACGTCATCTCCCCGGTGCGATTACGTAACAAGCAGAGACGCCTGAGCGAGGTAGGTCACGTGGTCTCTCCTTCGGCACCTGTCACTTTCGCCCTTTGTACATGCTGGCTAGACATCAACTTGTCATAGCAGGGTGTTCCTACAACTCCAACGGTATTTACCGCAGACACCGTTTTTCAAAATGTCTCCAAATCTCTTATTCTCAGCCTATCCAAAACTCATTTGAAATGTGTACGTGTGTGCGTCTATGTGTACCTGTGTTTGTGTATGTGCGTGTGTGCGCGCGCGCATGTGTGTGTGTGTGTGTCTGCTCTTTGATGGGTTGATGCGTATGTTTGTACTCGTATCCTCGCGCTTGCGGGCATGAGTGTGTTTGTGCGCGTGCATGCACGTGCGGTATGAATGTGTACCCTTGCCTCTGTGTGTGTGTGTGTGTGTGTGTGTGTGTGTGTGACTGACCGGTTTATTGTGCCCATGCTTGTTTGCCTATGGTGATCTCTCCTTCACGGGTCCCCAGTCCTTGGACATTCAGTACATGCACACAGAGACAGAGGGGCGCACTGTCGTTTTGGTATGTTATAGAATGTGTATAGAAAACACAACTCTAATTGTCTGGCTGACAGCTTGCTGATCGGCGAGTCGGTTGGATGGGTGGTGAATGGGTGAACGGTGGTTGAATGGATGGATGGGTTGGTTGTCGAGCTGAATTGGTGGGTGGGTGGTTGCTTGTTTGGTTGGTTGCTTACTCTAACCCTTCATGGTGGTTGTCAAAATTATATCTGCGTCTACAGAGGGGGGTTTATTGCTGGCTTTGGAGACAGAATACCGCAGTTTATCACACTACGAGGACCAAGGATGGACGCGAGTGTGTGATTTCATGACCAGTCGTTCGAACGCTGTAACGTTTTCACATTGACTGTACGACTTTGGCAGTCAACTTGTTTTCTGAACACGACTCGTGGCAGAATCGACGAGAACGGAGAAGGATTTATAGTAAAAGAGATAAATGCAATAGAGGAGGTAAGAAAGAAAAGTTTCGAACTGTTACGGTGTAATAGAAAAAGAAAAAAAGTATATTGAAGAGGTTGAAAAACAAAAAACCAGGTTGAAAGAGAAGGGTGTGACAAAGTGTAGAAGAAAGAAAGAAGGAAAGATAAGAAAGGAAAAAGAGTAGACAAGTATTAAGAGAGGCGCAGCAGAGGAAAAGTGATAGCCTGGTGTAAAACTCACATGCACAAAGGAGTGAAATGGTATTTTTGGAAAGAAGAAAAGAAAAGAAAAGCGTGGCTAATGGGATATGTGACTCTGGCATTTTGCGTTTCTGTAACGTAAGGTCTTGAATACTCTCTCTCTCTCTCTCTCTCTCTCTCTCTCTCTCTCTCTCTCTCTCTCTCTCTCTCTCTCTCTCTCTCCCTTCCCCCCCCCCCCCCCTCTCTCTCTCTCTCTCTCTCTCTCTCTCTCTCTCCCCACACACACACACACACACACACACACACACACACACACACACACACACGCACATGCACATGCGCGCGCGAACACACACACTCAAGCAGAGAAAACGTTGCCAATTAGCAGTCGAGACAACCACTGTCAGTACTTCACTGTTCCATCAACGAAAATGTTGCCAGTTGAATCATGCAAAGCCACACTATGAAAATCTTCCTTCCAAGAGCCTCTGCCTTCGTGTGCATGCAATGGCGGGTAAGGGCTAGGATGGGCAGTGCTTCGAAATGGCGCGTGCATAACTACTGCCTAGAGAGGCACAAGGCAGTTCGCGGGAAGTCACCTGTGAGGAATAAGTGTAGGGCTCGGCTCATCAGAGCTGTACTAGTCTAGGGAGTCTGTGAAGTTGTCCACAATGGATGCGAATTAGTCACGCCTCATCAGAAGCCAGTCTAGTCTTGGCCGCGAGAGATGTCACCTGTAGGGAGGGCAGGTGTCACAGCTTGTGTGTCTAATGAAGCTTAGATCATCTCTGGATGCGTTGTCCCTTCCTCTCAATCTGCCCCAGCCTCCAGATCCCTCCCACTGTACATGTACTTCAGCTCTCATGACCATTTTCACGTGCACATGTACACGCATGTGTGCCGTCACTTAGGCATGCGTACTCCCAAGAACATGCACAGGTTCTCATATATATGCACACACGCTCTCACTTGCATATACAAGCACGCTTCACCCATTCTTACATACGCTTGGTATGCTCGGCATAAAGAATGTCACCTTTAGTCACACACTTACCTATCCAGCTCCATTCCATGCTCTGGCGATCTACCCCATCCCACAAACGCGTGCACGCGCACACACGCACGCACACACAGGCACGCACACACACAGACACACACACACACACACACACACACAGACACACACACACACAGACACACACACACACACACACACACACACACACACACACACACACACACACACACACACACACACTGAGGCACGCTCGCTTTCAAGTATTTGTATTGACACACAAACATTCCAATGCACCCTCGAGCCCACAATTCATACACACGTTCATGCACGCGTGCATTCCCACTTACACAACAGAGATATGCACGCTTGCTCGCACACTGAAATACGCACATTCACTCACAAGCATAAGTGCATACAGTATGCATATGCACATGAGCGCTTTAGTGTGCTTGCATGCACACGCACGCACGCTCTCATGCACGCACACTCACTCACTCACGCACGCACGCACGCACGCACGCACGCACGCACTCACTCACTCACTCACTCACTCACTCACTCACTCACTCACTCACTCACTCACTCACTCACTCACTCACTCACTCACTCACTCACTCACTCACTCACTCACTCACTCACTCACTCACTCACTCACTCACTTTCTCTCGCTCGCTCTCTCACTCACTCACTCACTCACTCACACTCACTTTCACTCAAACGCGCGCGCGTGCACCCATGCACATCAACACGCACACAAACACATGCCCCCGTTCCGTCACCCACGTACCTACCTCCTAACACGCTGATGATGCACATGAGATTTCCCTGAAGGGTGAGGGTATGGACCGGGCCCACGGAGACAGAGAGGAGATGTGTGGCCGACCAGGAGACCCGAGTCCCTTGAAGCTGGGGTGTGACTTCGTGACTTCCTTGTCCCCTGGTGAGATAGTAAGACGCCGAGTGGCTACTGCTTGTCTCAGTCTGTTCTTGAGGACGCCGTGACGTCAAAGTCCCATTGTCTGCCCCCACAGAAGCCATCCTGAGTGTCTGGCTTCGCAGCTCTCCTTTGTCGTGCTTCCCAAACACGGCCAGGGTGGAGACGATATTTCTCCCTGAAAGCTCTTTTGCAGACACTGTAATGGCGATATTAGACATCAGTCTTCCGGTGTCCGTCCCCGCCAAAGTGATCTGTGACAGCAGTTCTGTCTGTGAAGCTGTGCGTGTGTATTTGTATTTGTGGGTGTGTGTGTGTGTGTGTGTGTGTGTGTGTGTGTGTGTGTGTGTCTGTCTGTCTGTCTGTCTGTCTGTCTGTATGTATGTATGTCTGTCTGTCTGTCTGTCTGTCTATCTGTCTTCCTGCCTGCCTGCCTGCCTGCTTGCCTGCCTGCTTGCCTGCCTGCTTGCCTGCCTGTCGTTTGTTCATGTGTGTGTCTTACACAATGTCTATCTGCTTGTCTGCCTACGATTCTGACTTTGTTTCTGTATGCCAGATACACGTGAGCCTACAATCGCACGCGTACGTGCACGTGTGAATTGACATTGCTGTCAGCCTTCAGTGCGCGGCATTAGACCTCAGCAGACACGCTCACCTCACATCGTTGCCGGTGTGACGTCACCAGTATGGCTGATGTCTTCGCCCCGCCTTCTCGTGTGACAAGCCATTTTCCTGCCTTCCGTCTTTCCCTCGCTGTCTTTTCCTGTGTCTGTCACTCTCGAAATTTTCTCACCATGTGTCTCGTGGTCTTTCATTTCCTCTGTTCCTATCATGTCGTTCCTTAATTCCTGCTGCTGTTTGCATCACGCTGGGTATGGCTGCATGATTAAATGCGTGTGAGCGCGATCGCGCGTGTGTGTACGAGTCTGTCTGTCTGCCTACCTGCCTGCCTGTTTGTCACATTCTCTGTGTCTCTCTCTCTGTCTGTCTGTCTCTCTTTCTGTGTCTCTCTCTGTCTCTGTCTCAGTCTCCTCCCCCCCCCCCCCCCCTTCTGTGTGTGTGTGTGTGTGTGTGTGTGTGTGTGTGTGTGTGTGTGTGCGTGTGTGTGCGTGTGTGTAAAAAAGCAGACACATTCCAGATAGGGCGACATGGATGACCAGAACTGTAGATGCTTTTCGCCTCGTAACTTTAAGGCCTGAGCACTGAAGTCAGAAATGGAGTAATTTTGGCCCGCCTCGGTAAGCGTTCCTGGGTAACCGGGTTGAAGAGGGCTTTCTTGTTCCTGAGTCTTCCAGAAAATCTCCAGGGCTCTTTCAGATCCACCCTGTGATGTCAAGCCCTCCAAACTCTCAGTAACTTTCTCGGACCACATTTTAAAACTAGCTGTCGTTGTCTCATAGTGATTTCTATTACCGCTGCTTCTTCTGACGTCACAGTTCATCCAGGCCCGATGCAGCGGTGATAACGTCATATTCACCCGCACATTGCACGCGAGGTCGTGTTCAGGGCTCAAAAGCTTTCTTTAACCAATCTTGTTATTCGAAACTCGATTTTCCACAGACTGAAATAGCTGAACAGCAGGAATGCTAGTTTGGTTTGGTGCCATCACGACAGGGGGAAAAGTGGATGTTAAAGTGATGTGGCGTGTAATGATGGAAGGAGACGTTGGTGCCTTGAGAGCCGCATTTCCCTGTTGCCGTTTTATCTCCCCTTGCTGTTTTTATCATTGACCTGCAGAATGTTTAAAAAAAGGCAGTCAGTAAGTGGAGCAGGAGTCAGAGACACTAGAACGATTGGGTATTTTTCTTTATCGATGAGTTAGTGCTTGTTCGCATTGACGCTTCAGAGTAGGTAACAACCAAAATTTAGACGTAGAGAAAATAAAGCAAGGTTCACTTTAATGTAGCTTACAGACAGCTTCCAGGTGCGAACCGGAGTCCGACAAGGATGCTTGTTGTCACCGTTCCTCTTCCTTCTCACCATCGATTGGATTATGAAGGAATCCACCAGCGAAAGAAGGAACGGAATCCAGTGGACCCTGAGGACCGAGCTTGATGATCTAGACTTTGCCGACGACCTCGCTCTCCTCTCCCATAGCCGATAGCAGATGCAGGAGAAGACGGACATCCTGGCAGCCACGTCGACACAGGTTGGCCTCAACATCCACAAGGACAAGACTAAGATCCTGAAGACCAACTCCACCAGTATCGAACCAGTCACCCTAAATGGAAGTCCCCTGGAAGAAGTTCAGTCCTTCACCTACCTGGGTAGCATCATCAACCAGGAGGGAGGCACAGATGCAGATGTCAAGGCAAGGATTGGCAAAGCAAGGGCCGCCTTCATCCAGCTCAAGAACATCTGGTCTTCCAGAGAGCTGTCTTTGACCACCAAGATCCGATTGTTCAACTCCAACGTCAAATCGGTCTTACTGTATGGAGCGGAGACCTGGAGGACGACCAAGACCACCACCAGGAAAGTCCAGACCCTCATCAACAGCTGCCTCAGAAGGATTCTTCGTATCCGCTGGCCCGACACCATCAGCAACGCCAACCTTTGGGAAAGGACCCGCCAACTTTCTGCAGAAAAAGAAATCAGGAAGAGACGATGGGGCTGGATAGGGCACACCCTACGGAAACTGCCTACCAACATCACCAGGCAGGCGCTGAGATGGAATCCCCAGGGAAAGCGGAAGAGAGGCCGTCCAAGAAACACCTGGCGGCGTGACCTTCAGGCTGACACCAATAAGATGGGCTACACCTGGAACCAGCTAGAGAGGATGGCCCAGGACAGAGGACTGTGGAGAGCTGTGGTTGGCGGCCCATACCCTGCTAGGGTCGACGGGCAGTAAGTAAGTAAGTATGTCACTTTAATGTGTAGGGAGTACACAAATATGAAAGAAAAATTATTGAAGGCTCTATCTTTAAAATTACAGAAATTACATCGATTTTTCGTTTTTACTCTTTGTCGCTATTTTAACACCCGTACGATCGTCCACCATAAACTCATTTGAACACACAACCGGATAGGAAAAAGTGTGATTTGTCAACTTGTTACAAACCTGTCAATTGTGGACACTTTTGAAACACATTCAAAGGCCTTATCTCTGAAACTAACCTTCCAATTAACATAAAATAAAATCTAAGTGTTCTATGTCTGCATGTGTAGTGGCAAGGACAACCTAATGAATTGGGGGGGGGGGGGGGGGGGGGGGGGTGTCTTCGAACTCTTTAAGTAATTGATTTGTGCTTTTTTTTATAGTAACGGGCCTGCAAAGATCTCGTCGTAATTTTTATAAATGTATTATTATTACTTTTTTGCTATTACACTGAAACTGCGCCGAACGAATTATTTGTGACGGGCACATTTCGCAGTGTTAGCCAAGACGTGTAAATTTTACCCGAAATTATTAATGTTCACGTTCATTAGGAACATGGAATCAAATCCTGAATTCGAATTCGCCAGTTTCAGCGGAGCGCTGCCCCACCAGGGATCGATCTGTAACCTTCCATGTCTGATCGGAACTCCTGACCACAAGTCAGTGTGGAACATTGCAGACTATTGTGTAATATCTGACCACAAGTCAGTGTGGAACATTGCAGACTATTGTGTAATATCTGACTACAAGTGGTGGTGTTTCACGCCTCCGCCGCCCGCAAGCCTTTGAATCCTTTGAAAAGCAAGCCTCCTTTTGAATGACACTTGTCACGATGTCAGCGGGTTTAAAATAATACAAAATACATAACTCGCATCTTCCTCGTGGCACTGGAGGCTGAGAATACCGGATCTGCCGGCCCATGCTCGGAGCCGTTGATGCCACCAGGAAACCGTTTGAAGGGAGGGTTCCTATTGCGTCGGCGCCGTTGTCATGACAACGATGGCTACCAGGTTGTGACTGGCTCCCAGAGCGGGCTGGCGTAAAGCAGAGCGGCGGAATGAAGTCTGGCTGCCTGTCTCCAGGACCAGCCCTCGCCCCTCACACGCCGCCTCTCCTCTCTGTTCTGCCCAGGCCGGGAGTCCAGCCAGCACCAGTGGTCAGCGCACGGCGGACAGTGGTCAGCGACTCCACCATGAGTTGCTACGGCAGTCAGGAATCGGACGTGTATGACGTGGAGCCCGTGTATCGCGTGAGTGTCACGTTGATCGCCCGGAAGGGTTTCGTGTTAATGGCCATTGTAGTCGTGTTTGTCAAGAACGACATATAGTGGATCTTGTGTTGCGATTGTGGTATCAGTCCTATCCGTGGCCTCTGCCGTCATTAGGTATTTTTGTCAAGGGCTCCTGACGGTGCTTATTGTCATCATGGCTTAGTTGTCATTTCTGTCACAGTCCTTGTCAGTGGCAAGTGGTGGCATGGGTTTTGGTCAGTGGTTTCGTAGATTATTCTCGTCACTGATGAGTGTTGTCAGAGGTACGTGTCAATAGATATTCCTGTCATTGGTTGTTGTCAGTGGTTGACGCTGTCACTGACTCTTGTGAGTATTTACTCGTCATTCATTCTAGTCGCTGCTTTGTTTGTATCAGTCACAATAATCAATGGTTATTGTCAACGTCTAACGTGCATCTGTTGCTATCAGTGGCTTTTGCCGTTGGTTTCGTGTTTAATCTCAATGGCTGTTTTCAATAGCCATGATCTGTTATTACTGTCATTGTGGTTGTACTATCACTTGCTGTTATTGTCAACGACTCTGTTGAAAAAAATTTAACAGCACTGTGGTGTATTTCTCCAAAGTTCCTGACAGTGGTTATTTATAGGGTTTGATGCCAGTATCCACTGTCTGGAGAATGTCATAGCTCCTATCATGGGTTCCTTCCCGATGTATCTCGTGGAGGGCGCGCTGTCTACCAGCTTTCCACTCCGTCACTTGAGTACTTTTCGTGTCTCTTCCGCTGCCGCTTTGACCTGTTTGTTACGTCATGCTTCATTTCTTCTGTCTGGTGAAAATGTCTGTGGCAAAAGTCGCCTTTTCTGTCGCCGTTCCACTGCTAGGAGTCAAATTCTGTCGTGTCTGTTGCTTTGACGTGTCGAAATGTAAATCCTGTCAAATGACTTTGTGGGGGCAATGAGAGAGTGTGCGTGCGTGCGTGCGTATGTGTGTGTGTGTGTGTGTGTGTGTGTGTGCGCGCGCGCGCGCGCGTGGGCTTGTGCATGAGCACGCAATGTGTATAAATCTGAGCCTAAACTCGATGTAAAATGAGATTCTCAGTCGTGTACCATGTCCTCTGCTAAAAGCTACATCACGTCTTCTCGAGTGAGAGACGATCCTTGTCAGCGTGAACAAACGCTATACAGTGTGGCAACCTTCGATGAGTCTTGAGTCGCACCTTCTATAGCGTTTGCAGATGGGACAATGAGGTGACCCGTGCCGATGGCCTGGGACCATAGTACCAACCATGCAACGCTATGCATCAGACTGCAGTCCTCGTGGATTACGAGGAAATCATATGCAGTGCTGCATACGTGTTGAAACGTCTCATGCATGCCTGTCGTCTTACTTTGTCACGAGTGAATCTCTCCGATCCGCGTCTGCACTGGATCCTTCGTGCGTCAGCCGCGGTCATATGTCGAGTAATCTTCAACATGCACGTCAGTTATGGTGGTCCTGCTGCCAGTCTTATTCACATGTCCAAGAACTATCACTTCATTTTGTTGTTTCCGTTGTCGTCGTTGGAGAGAAATGTCTTCAGAATTAAGACCGTTCTTCACAGCAAGTCCTGCAAAGCAGACGTCACATTGTGGTGATGTGTCTCCTTTTGTTGCATGAACAGTGCCAAGATGGCGTGCCAGTGTCCTCTCATTACAGACTTGCTTTCGACTTCGAGTCCGATTTCTCTCAGGTGGATAACCTTTCTTGGTCAGGGCGTACGTGTCTGCCACAACCAGTAGGTCAAACAAACAGTGGAAATTGTGGTAGGGAGAAAGCAGTCGCGTGTTTCGTATTGTGGAAAACACGACAACGAAAGGGGAAAAGCCTTATTGCGTGTATGAAGCTCTGATGTCAGTGAATTAATAGTGTTCGTGATAGGTAATCTCTGCGCTGTGTAAGCCTCGAACTCCCTCTGAGCGTCTGCTTGGATGCGGCTATTTCCCGCTGTGTCTGGTAAAACATTTATCAGTGTTGAACGGTGACGATAGTAGCAGGGACAGGACGGTGCATTGGTTTGTAGGTCAGCTTGATATCTGTCTTAGCAAACGTATTGTTTCGCCTTTGATGCTTTGGTCCATTAAAAATGAATTATGTCTGTGTACCGGATAGTGTTGGTATGTGGAAAATCCGTGGGTTATATTGTAAGGAGTATTCGACATTCAGTGCATAGTGGCATTTACTATCCAGAGCACTCTCTCTCTCTCTCTCTCTCTCTCTCTCTCTCTCTCTCTCTCTCTCTCTCTCTCTCTCTCTCTCTCTCTCTCTCTCTGAGAGCTCTGGATAGTAAATGTCACTATGCACTGAATGTCGTATACTCCTTAATATATATAATATATAGTAGATAGATCTACTATAGATGAAGATAGCCAGGGGAGAGGGAGGAGGGAGGGAGGGAGGGAGGGAGGGAGGGAGAGAGAGAGAGAGAGAGAGAGAGAGAGAGAGAGAGAGATGAGAGAGAGAGAGAGAGAGAGAGAGAGAGAGAGAGAGAGAGAGAGAGCGTGTGATTGATTGGTCTTCATTCGGCCGACGACCCCTCTGACGCTATCCACTATTTACAAACTTTAAAACAGTATAACTATAAATAACTATACAGAGATACATTTACAAGCGAAATTAAAGACACTAAAAGTAGTGAAGAGTACTCACTACGACAGAGAGAGAGAGAGAGAGAGAGAGAGAGAGAGAGAGAGAGAGAGAGAGAGAGAGAGAGAGAGAGAGAGAGAGAGAGCTAACAAAAATTTATCGTGAAGGAAAGATGCAACCTTGTTTTCTTCAGCCATATTCAATATATGCCTGAGTCTTCTTTAGCCTGCCACGCGGCCAGAACTTTCATTTCACTGGATCTCACGTATTTCTTGAAATCTTCATAGCCCACTTTCGTTCCTTGACTCCCAACAAGGACGAAGGTTTGAGGTCCAGAAGGGGTATGCGAAACTCGGTTAAATCCTCACATGGGAATGGAATGTGGTGTAAAATAGTACTTCATTTTCCTACCCAAGCTTTATGTTTAATTGAACAGGAGTCCTAAATCAAACTTAAGCAGATAAGGGTTTTTCATTATTCGCCCATTAATATAGGCTTAGGACTTAGTGACTGAATTCTAAAGGACGACAGTAAGGGGAATTTGAAGATATAACATTTTACAGAGACGGTAAGAGAAATGTAGAAAAATAACAGAAAGCCTGCTGTCGTTGGCAAGTTGGGGCGGCTTCTCGTCAGTATGGGCCCCATTTTCCTGTTTCGGCCCATAACCAGGTACAGGATTACAAGCTATGTCAGAATGAATGGAAACACGCACACACGCGTGCGCACACACACACGCGCACGCGCGCGCGCACACACACACATACA
>JAWQFJ010000132.1:0-7500 GCA_034096865.1 Theodoxus fluviatilis | reverse complement strand
CTTAGTTTAGTGTATGATGTCATTGCTAGGTGTAGTTGATTGACCTTGGCCTTGAATGTCACATGAAGGTCAAGGTCATATAAAGGTCAAGGTCAAGCATGTGAGTCGTATGGGCTTTGCCCTTCTTGTTTTGTTTTGGAAGGTGGGTCAGAGTGTCCATCTGTGGGTTTGCTCGTTGTATGCGCCCAGGCAGCCCATGGTACTTCTACGTGCCTGTTTCAAGGTGATGAGGCAGCTGGAAATATGGTTCACCCTGTGAGTTGGGATAAGAAATCACTCACCACGTCTTCCTGTGGCTTCGTTAATGGCGAATGACTAGGGGCATTTCGTGACTTTGAATTGGTTTTATTTCTAGCTAGTTCTTGTGACTATCATGATCAATAGCCTTACATAGCCTACAAAGGATGATAGGCCATACAATTCCTTCCATCCATTGGCTGGAAATGTGGCAGAGTCAATCACACCTGTAGGAGCAAGTAAATACTCATACTTTGTGCGCCCCCCCCCCCCCCCCCTCCTCTCTCTCTCTCTCTCTCTCTCTCTCTCTCTCTCTCTCTCTCTCTCTCACACACACACACACACACACACACACACACACACACACACACACACACACACACACACATGCATATATACACACAGTGCGCGAGGATTCGGCTTTTAAACGCCAGTACTTATAATATTGATGCTTGATGCCAACACCCAGCCTTATGAGACCTAATCAGGGTCCCGGTGGGGTCCAAGGAAACTCCTATTATCGGGCACAGCATCAAGTCCTACCAAAGGGAAGAGCTGTGGATGAGGGCCGTAGCATGCCCCATGCCCTGTCTGTGTGTGTGACAGCATGAAGACGAGTGCTGGATGAGGGCCGTAGCATGCCCCATGCCCTGTCTGTGTGTGTGACAGCATGGAGATGAGTGCTGGGTGACGAGGTGTCACCAGGGAGCTGACCAAGGTGTCCGTGCCTGGCATTCGGTGTGACATGCATTAGTCGTCTGCATGCCTGCTTGCAGCCAGGGCTGTCCTCCGGGACTGGCCACCTACAGAGGAAGATGGGGTGGGGGCTAGGATGTGTCTTCTACGTCTTGATCTCGGGAAAGATGTGTGTATGTGTTGGGGGTGGGGGGTTAGTGGTGTGTGGGCCGGGGGAATGTTAGGGTATGAAGAGGTGTCAGTTTTATTATACAGGAGGTTCGGCAGACGTCTGATTTAGTCTTTTTATAATGCATTTCACGCACTGGCTGCATCTCATTATCTGGTTTGCCAGCCTGCCTGTTTCTTTGTTGGTCTGTAATGTGTGTGCGTGTGAGTGTGTGCGTGTGTGCGCGCATGTATGCATGTGAGTGTGCGTGTGCTAATGCGCGTGCGCGCGTGTATGTGTGTGTGTGTGTGTGAGAGAGAGAGAGAGAGAGAGAGAGAGAGAGAGAGAGAGAGAGAGAGAGAGAGAGAGAGAGAGAGATGTATCTCTGTATGAATCTGTTCTTCCGTCCTGTCCGTTTTTTCCCGTCCCACCGTTTGTCTGCCTGCCTGCCTGTCTGTCTGTCTGTCTGTTTTGTCTGTTCTTTCTGCGTTACTTGCAGACATATGCCACTTTATATCAATGGTGTGTGCACTTGTGTAACATAGATGATGTGTGCATGGGAGTTCACTTACTGGCTCACAAGTACACGTGTATGTTTGTTGAAAATGCTGAACAGGCTAACTCATCGAAGTTAACAGTTTTCCACGTGAGTCGAAGTCCCGCCCCATAATTTCCACCCCAACTTTGAACACTCAACACTTCCTTTCCCAACATTTTACTTGCTTCTTTTCTTTTGTCATACAGCCCACGAGATTAATACATTGTATCATCACCAGTTATCCTCCTCTCTAATAATGGATTCCCTCATGTTTAGTATTGCTATTTCATGTCGATGTCGTTCATTCTCACCTGACCAGTTGCCTATATATATACTTGCCCACTTGTCTATCTGATCATTCGCTGTCTGCACAAACAATATATGTACACACACAAAAATCTTCTCTCCCCAACCATCTGGTCATCCACTCACCATCAGATTTTGTCTGTATTTAAGCCATCAAGGGCCCCGTGTTCAATGTGCGGTGAATTACTGTTGACAGTGCTATGTCGCCCGTGAGCTTGACAGACCGAAGTTGCACTGCGGAGAAGGTTCTAAGATCGAGTCTCTCTCTCGGATATTGTGACAACTAGAAGGTATTGGGTTACAACCTTTGAGTGGGTAACTTTTCCCACCGCACAAACGAGGCCAGAAGTCGTTGTAGCAGCCCCTGAAAGATCTATGGTTCGATCCTTGGTTGATCACTCACGGCATTTACTTTTTCTCCTCGGCAGGAAGTGACGAAGCGGCTGTCACTGCCAGCTGACATCAGGCTGCCAGAGAATTTCCTGGCCAGACAGTCCCTGACACTCAGCCCCGATGGCCAGCTCTCTCGCCGCTCCCGCCGAAAGTCCCTGGTACGTGCCCCGCCCCTCGATAGGGGAAATGAGTGGGGAGGGAGTGAGTTGGAGAGGACTGGAAAACTAAGGGCGGAGTGTGATGTTGAGCAAGAAAACGTGGGTGGTAGTGGTGCAGGATGGTGCACCTTGGGCTGTGGTGGTTGTGATTGTGTGTGTGTGTGTGTGTGTGTGTGTGTGTGTGTGTGTGTGTGTGTGTGTGTGTGTGCACGTGCATTGTGTGTGTGTATTTGCATTGCATAAAGTGGCAGGACAAAATTCCAGACACAGTGGTACTGACCAAAGCAGGTCTCCCCAGCATCTTCACCCTCCTGATGCTGTCACAGCTTCGCTGGGCAGGGCACATAGTCCGGATGCCAGACGAGAGACTGCCAAAGAGACTCTTCTATGGCGAGCTCCAGCATGGCCAGCGGTCCCACGGTGGGCAAAAGAAGCGCTTCAAAGACACCCTGAAAGCTTCACTGAAAGCTTTTGCCATCAACCCAGACACGTGGGAACGAGCTGCAGTGGACCGATCCACCTGGCGCTCTTCCATCCACCAAGGTGCCAAGACATGCGAGGCAAATAGGATCACCGTCGCAGAAAAAAAGAGGCAAGCCCGAAAGGCCCGTGCTGTCTACCCTCCTGGAGACGTCCCATTTGTCCCATGTCCCTTCTGTTCCCGAACCTTCCGTGCCAGGATCGACCTCGTTAGCCATCTGCGCACACACAGACAGAGCCTGTCCCAGCAACCCCCCGGATGACTAGAATGGTCCTCGTCGACTCGACAGACGAACAACATTTGCATTGCATATGTGTGTGTATGAATCTGCATGCATAAGCATGCATGTGTGTGTGCATTTAAGGAAGTTAAGGAAGATAAATACTTGGGTGAGGCAGAAGATGGAGGTTAGGTGAAATTGGGGGGTAGGGATAATTAATGCGTATGCCCATGTCTGCATGCGGGTTTGAGAGTGAGTATTCTTAAGAGAAACAGAGGGGGAGGAGCCATGAAGTAGAACATGGCGGGTGAGAATATGGCAGCAACAATGGGATGGAATAATAGTATAGAAGGGGATGGGAGGGACCAATGGAGGAAGATAGGTGAAAGCAAGTTGGATTAGGTTTGTGAGGAAATGGGATGACAGGCTTCAATAGGGTTGATAGATGGCAAAAGTATCTGAAGGCAGAATCTTCCAACCTCCAGCGGAATAGCCTCAGGAGCTGTCTGACATTTTGGGGTGGCAGTCTTTAGCCCAAAGCTCTTGCAGTGCATCATAGTAAGTGAGATAGCACAACTTCTAAGCACACCTGCTAAAGGCCATGTGTCCTTGTGTCTGCCTTCTCTGAGGCTCTTATTCCAGTTCTGGTCCTGAAGGTACTTAACTTAAATGACCTTAGTTGATTAATCTATTTCCATTTTAGAAAAGTTAAAACTAATATGCTGATAAATTCTTTGAATGTCACTAAATAAGAGAAGGTTACAAAGGAATTACAAAAAGCAGATTTTCTTCGTTTTTGACTCACATGCGAAGCGAAAGTGAGTCTATGTACTCACCCGTTTCGTCTGTCCAGGCGTCCGAAAACTTTAACATTGGATTTTTCTCGGAGACTATTAAGTCTATCAATACCAAATGTGGCATGATGGTGTATGATGACAAGACCTCAAAAAACACACATAGTGACTTAACCTTGCTTCAAGGTCAAGGTCGCAGGGGCCATAAATGTTGTCTAAAAAACAGCCATTTTTCACATTTTCTCAATTTTCTCTGAAGTTTTTGAGATTGGATACCTCACCTATATATGATATATAGGGCAAAGTAAGCCCTATCTTTTGACACCAGTTTGACATACCTTGATTCAAGTTCAAGGTCACAGGAGCTCTTCAAAGTTGGATTGTGTACATATTTTGAAGTGACCTTGACCCTGAACTATGGAAGATAAATGTTTCAAACTTAATAATTATGTGGGGCACATGTTATACTTTCATCAAGAGACACATTTGGTCACATATCATCAAGGTCAAGGTCACTTTGACCCTTATGAAATGTGACCAAAATGGGGTAGTGAACCACTAAAAGTGACCATATCTCATGGTAGAAAGTGCCAATAAGCACCATTGTGTTTCCTATGTCTTGAAATAACAGCTTTGTGTTGCATGACCTTGGATGACCTTGACCTTGGGTCAAGGCCTCATGTATTTTGGTATGATAAATGTGTAAAGCATTTCTTAGTGTATTATTTCATTGCTAGGTTTAGTTGTTTGACCTTGGCCTTGAAGGTCACCTGAAGGTCAACGTCATGTAAAGGTCAAGGTCATGTAAATGTCAAGGTCAAGCATGTGAGTGGTATGGGTTTTGCCCTTCTTGTTTTCTTTTCTTTATTGAATGTGTGTGTGTGTGTGTGTGTGCGTGCATGCATGCATGCATGCATGCACAAGTGTGCGTGTGTATATTTTTTCCTCAACTTGCCTACATTTCTTTTGCAGTCTGAAATAGGATTTGGAAAGATTGAATCCTACACCAAACTTGACAAATTGGGAGAGGTAGGTATTTGAATTTGTCTATTCAACTTTTTTTTTAATGACAGCACTATATGAATAGTGGTAAAAATGTGATTTAACAATTGCAGAGTTTTTGTATTTTAGAACTTTGTGCATGGTTGTGATATAGTTTTGCTTGAACAGGTGGATGTTAATGCTCACCTATTTGCTCACAGATATGCCACTCAATGGCTTATCTTGTCAAAGATAGCCTATGATGTAACATAATCAACTAATTTATCATATTTGCGCCATATGATATGTCATTAATTGTTGGGAGTACCAGGAACATCCCACCTGTTTTGTTTCTCATGTTTTTGCCTCTGTGTGTTGTGGGCTGCTTGCTTACTGAGCTCTCTCTGCCCAGGGCACATACGCCACAGTGTTCAAGGGCAAGAGTCGCCTGACAGACAACCTGGTTGCCCTCAAGGAGATCAGACTCGAGCATGAGGAAGGAGCACCCTGCACAGCCATCAGAGAGGGTAGGGTAGCTGGTTCTAATCTCCTCTGAGCCCCTCCTTTTTTCTGTTAGCATGGAGATGGATTTACATGATCCTTTAACAAAAGATCAATACTGTAGGAGTATGTTGCATCATGGATTTTTTTTTTATGAGCCACTTGTCAACTTTGAAGTGAAGCAGTCACATTTTCCTTGAATGAATTCATTGATTCAACCTATTCTCCAGTCTAATGTATGAAATATATTCTGGTTGTAGAAATGTTGTCAGGTATTTTAGTTTTTGAGAGAGAGAGAGAGAGAGAGAGAGAGAGAGAGAGAGAGAGAGAGAGAGAGAGAGAGAGAGAGAGAGAGAGAGAGAGAGAGAGAGAGAGTGTGCAAACAACTGACCCACCAAGTCAGAGACAGAGGGAGGCATTGACAGAGACAGAGATTTGGATTGAAAAAAAGGCGTTTTAGTGCCCTTTGTGATTATATGCTTAGTGAAAAATTATCTTAAATTTTATACTTGAAGTCTCCTCCTCCTCCTCCTCCTCCTCCTCCTCCTCCTCCTCCTCCTCCTCCTCCTCCTCCTCCTCCTCCTCCTCCTCCTCCTCCTCCTCCTCCTCCTCCTCCCCCTCCTCCTCCTCCTCCCCCTCCTCCTCCCCCTCCCCCTCCCCCTCCCCCTCCCCCTCCTCCTCCATCATCATGCAATCCAATAAGCTGTTTCACTGTGTTAATCTTTGTTTCAGTGTCACTACTACGAGATCTGAAGCATGCCAACATTGTCACACTTCATGACATCATCCACACGGATAAATCTCTCACCTTAGTTTTTGAGTACCTTGTAAGTATGCCTTGCCTTTCATGTTCATCTGATGTAAATGCATAATAGAGTACATGGAGGAAAACTAGAGAGTGGAGCAAAGAGGATGCTGACAGATTGCATGATAGGGCACAGGGGTTAGGGGATAGGGGTTGGAAGACATGGCAACCCCTAATACAGCATATGGCACATCAACAAGGACAGTATTGCAGGATTAATGTGAATGAATGAAAGGGAAATACATTTTTCAGAACTTACACGAAAACACGCCAGTCTTGTATATACTATTGAATCCGAAAGCCATGCTAAAAAGGAGGTTACTCCTATGGTTAGCTACTTGCAGTAATCTTTCTTGGTACATGTAATGTACAAAATGAGAAATGCAGACAGCATCTAAGAACATGTGACTTGAAAGGAACTGTTAGCTAGTTTTAGGGAAAATAATTTAATTTTGCATGAAAGAAAAACGTCATACCATGTACAAGAAAAAAGCTTGAGTGTGTAAGATCCCAAATTGGCCAATTGAATTCTTTTGATAGTTTGCTGAGGCCCTTAAGAAGAGTCATATAGTGGTTAATGTGGTCTCTTCCAGATGTCTGCCTTGAAAAGAAAACAAACACACACACACACACACACACACACACACACACACACACACACAGACACAGAGAACACATATTTTAACCAGCCAGGGAGAGATGAAATGACACATTATTTTCTCATGCAGGAGAAGGATCTCAAACAGTACATGGATGACTGTGGAAACATCATGAGTTTGAACAATGTGAAGGTAAGGTCATGTTTGTTTGCAGTTTTTAAAAACAAGAATGGCATGTAGTGGGCTTGAGGCAAAGTCCCAGTGGAGATGAGATAGAGCTCTGAAAGAAACTGTCAAAGACAAGTGCTTTCCTTACTATTGTGAAGGTGTGAGCTCATTGAATTTTAAGAAATTTAAACTAATTTCTATGTTTTCCTAACATACTTACCAGTAGACAAACCAGTGATATATGACCTTTTGACCTCGAAAAAAGAATTTGCATAATTCATACCCACATGACTGTCTGCCCCGGCCAATCCGGTCGCTTAGACATAGGCAGGGGCGCCAGTCAAGGGGAGGTAACTCCCAAGACCACGCTAGCCATGCCTATATAAACGCCAGCAGACAGACATCAAGCCTCTTTGACACCGCCGAGAAAACTCGAGCAAATGCACAACGGGGAGGTGGGTGGGACAGTAATTTG